>OZ023262.1:304729326-304949326 GCA_964006375.1 Tillus elongatus | reverse complement strand
ATTATTAAAAAGGGGTAACATCTTCAAACTGTAAAAAGAATAACATATTTGCAAACATAAAGTAAAGAGCAATATTATTGAAATTTTTAGATAGATATATTTGGAATTATAATAAATTGAAAGGACTTGAATCCACTAGCTTAAAGAAGCTCCCTGTTTTAAGAGTAAATATATCCATGCTGTCAATTTGTTTATGTCACATGCAGCAATAAAAGACATTGGATACACCGGGGTGTAAGTCAAAGACACATATTTAATACACACATTTTTTTACGATACATTTCAGAGAGTACTTAACAGATAAGATCTAATCAAAAATTGAAAACAATAATAATAATATATATCCTATAATTAAAACTTTAACTTATATATATTTCAATTTAAATACCCAATAGTGGCACTATAACAACACTAGCTTAAATTAACTTATCTTTATCAATATATATATATATATATATATATATATATATATATATATATATATATATATATATATATATATATATATATATATATAAACACAGATCTCCTCATCAGCGAATGTTTTTTATATGTACCTTTCCATACTTTCTACTAAGCCTGTATATGCACACCTTAATTTGTTAAAGTTAGCGCTGCCTCATTCGATAATAACTGTGACCACATTCGGTGCAAATAACAGTTACATCTTGGTCTGGTAGCATCGTATTAGTAACAGGAGAGCGGTTCTAATAGCGATCTATGCGACTCGACCTATTAACTCCAGCTTCCTGACCTCAGTGCGTCTCCTGTTCCCTGGAGATAGTAATGTTCACTCGAGAACCGCGAACTACCCGCAAACCCACTTACAATGTGTACCAATAACTAGAGCTTATTGCTGCCCGGTCAAGCCTATTGCCAAAATTACCGAGATACACCTCAACTGGGAACGGTTGACTCTGTCTGGAAAAATCGACACTTAAGCTCGGATTTGAAACGATTTAGAAGGTTGATCCGGGTAAAGGGCCAGAATGTGATATAGGCGGGCGGGTGAAAAGGAATGAGTAGAGATACGGAAAGGCGTTATAAGAAGATATCGATTATGTAAGATGATAGGTTTTAAATAAATCTGCCAGTGCTTTGATTAAATTGATTCATGATTACTTACAAATAAAAACAATTTAGAGGCAGAATTCATTAGAAATAATTATTTTTTAGAGAATTTTTATAAAAAATTTGCCTATAGAAAAACGACTTTTAGCGAATTTTTATAAAAAAAAAATTTTTAAGAAATATTTCAGTAAAATTAACCACAATGACGGTTGAAGCTGAAACTTTTGTAAGACACACTTCTTGCGACATTTTCTCTACATAACCCGTATTTGTTTCAGGTTCCTTGCCTAAAACTTGCCGATTTAGACGTTTAAAATCGCGATTTTGACGAGGAAAAAATATGTGTGTCTTTGTGTTTAGTTTCTTTAACGTCAGTCTATTTCCGCGACTATGGCCAATCATCGACGCCAGGGAGCAATTTAACCTCACTATCCTGAAAATTCTGCCGAAACCCTGCCTTACTGTAAGGAGGGTAGGGATCTTTAACGTGCCCAATATCGCATGGACACGGGACCGACGGCTTTACGCCGCCTCCGAAAGGCGAAACGTGCAGACTTTTAACTTGCTCAGATACAATGCCAGAACCTTGGTTGATACTAATGTTACAGTTTGTACTGAAAAAGTGAAAGGAGTACCGTAGGATCGAACCCAGTACCCTTTGGTTCAGAGGCACACGTTCTTACCCCTGAACCACCGAAGTTCTTAGGAAAAAAAATATAAAATTTTCAAAGTAAGTTTTCTGGCATATCTTGACCTTTTTGCGCCAAAAAAAAAGAAGTTAATCTTCGTCTATAATATATAACAGATTTTTTTATCCACACAAAATAATTTTTTTTGAGTTTCTCTTGTCATCAAGGGCACCCAATTGTTTTTAGATTGCCTATAACTTTTTTGTATTTTATATTATAGATCTAAATTTTGGTACATAGTTCACTTTATATGATATAAACCAGCGTAACAAATTTGGTTGCCACAGTTTTGTTATTTTCAGAGATAGAAAAATTCTCCGAAAGAAAACACAACATTTTCTGATTAAAAACTGGGTTGATTTTTCTGCCTAACCTAATTATCCAAGCTATTTGCAATAGAAAGGTACTCACCATATTTGATCGAGAGCAGCCTATAATTTTTTGAGTTATCTGTATGATACACACACAATCACAAAGTCCCCCGTTTATGGGCCCTAATTATTGTATATGGGGTTGTATTTTATTGTGTTATAATGTTAATATATATATATATATATATATATATATATATATATATATATATATATATATATATATATATATATATACAGGGTGGCGCATTGAAAACGAATCAGACCGATTTGCGCCCAGAGAATTTTTTTTAAGAAACGCTGCATCACGTCAATTTTAATATTGAGGGTGACATGTTTTGACATTAAACTCAACATCAACCCCTTAAGGATGGTGATAAGAACCCTTATATTTTAAATAGGGAACATGGGTCGAGTGTTACTTCATTTGAAAGCTCTTTCTTTTCTGAATTCAGCACAATCATTTTTTTTGTGGAAGTTTTATCAACTCGTTTAAAAATTACTCACAGTTGGAGTTGAAGAACGTATTTCATTCATTGTCATAATGCACTAGTTAGTCGATTTTTCGTTAAAAAAAACTAAAAAACAAAACCAAACGTTCAAAAATGTTTATTCAGTTAAGTAAGTGTTCAAATTGTTGACCACCAGCTTCCATACAAAAGTACAAATTTTGTTCAAAACGAGCTCTGACATTCTTGAGTATTTGTGGAGTTATTAGACGGCATTCGTCGTCGTAATTCTTCCAGAGACTCCGGTTCTGTTGAGTAATATCTGCGCTTTAAATTGCCCCATAGAAAGAAGTCAAAAGGAGTTAAATCCGGTGATCTAGGGGGACACTCAATAGCACCTCTACGCCCAATCCATTGCTCTGGAAACTCTATGTTTAAAAACTCCCTAACACGTTGTAAAAAATGCGGAGGAGCTCCATCTTGTTGAAACGCTAATTGATTTTCTTGATAGGGATAATCATTTTCGACAATGTCAATTAGTAAAGGGTCAACGATATCTTCTAGTAACACCAAATACGTTTCGCCACTCAAATTGCCATCAATAAAAATTGGTCCGATTAAACGGTCTCCAAAAATGCCAGCCCAGACATTCAATTTCTGTGTACTTTGACTGTGGACTTCGTGAAAATTTCTTGAATTATTATCTGCCCAATAACGACAATTATGACGATTGACCGTAGAGTTTAATAAAAACGTAAACTCGTCTGAAAAACAGATATTGAACAGAAAGTTCCCGTTATCAACTATTCGTGTAGTCATAACTTTACAAAACTCCAGCCGCCGATCAAAATCATCTTCATTCAGTTGTTGTACAAGATGAATTTTATACGGGTGAAATTTATGATGCTTGCATATTCGCTGAATAGTTCTTCTTTTGATGTTTGAAACAGTGGCCAATTTGCTCGTGCTCAAAGTTGAGCCTACAGCAATTTGTCCTAAAACTTCAATCTCAGTAGTCTCATTTATAACCGGAAATTCACGTTCAGGATTCCGTTTTTTGTTGGCTACTGAACCACTTTGTCGAAACTTTGCAACTAACTTCAAAATGTATTTTCTGTTAACATGTCTGTTCGGATGTCGTTCATTAAACAAATTTGCGGTACGGTTGGCACAGTCATCGTTTTGAAAAAAATAGTAATTATTTCAACTCTTTTTTATACAGAATACACCATTGTGAAATTTATTTTCTGTAGTACTATCAAGTATCAAACCGACCGATAAACTGAAATAATAAACCGCATTTCTCTCATTCCGATAAGAAATGTTCTGATCGTCAATTTCTTGTTTACAAACCAACAAAACATTTCTTATCGGAATGAGCTTAATGCGTTTTTGCATCTTTAACTGTGAATAATTTTTAAACGAGTTGATAAAACTTCCAAAAAAATTAGTGTGCTGAATTGAGAAAAGAAGGAGCTTTCAAATGATGTAACACTCGAACCATCTTCCCTATTTAAAATATAAGGATTGTTATCACCACCCTTAAGGGGTTGATGTGACAAAGTTCAGTTTTATGTCAAAACATGTCCCCCTCAATAATAAAATTGACGTGTTTCAGCGTTTCTTGAAAAAAATTTCTCTGGACGCAAATCGGTCTGTTTCGTTTTCAATGCGCCACCCTATATCTATCTATCTATATCTATATATATATATATATATATATATATATATATATATATATATATATATATATATATATATATATATATATATACATATATATATATATATATATATATATATATAGTCTTTGTATTTTTATTTATATGTTGGGCGCCCATGTTTTCTTTTAAATTAGTGTACTTGGTTATTATTAATTTATATGGGTATATATTTGTATGTATTTAATAATTTAAGTTTATAGAGTGCTTTAATTTTGGACCACTTGTTCCACTAAATCTTAAACTTTTAGGTAATATGCTCAAACTATGGCTGTTTAGATATACTTAGTCAATGAAACTGTAGTCAATATTCTTATAATGTACCATTCTGTTTGTTTATGTTACTGATAATGGATATTTACCTGTTGTTTCTTATTTTTATTCGCCACAGCGATGTAAATTCTCTCTTTACAGGGATTATTTTATTTTAGGGTTCAAGAGAAAACTCTTTTACACAAATTTCACTGTTGTCTGTTTTCTTATATATAAAGCGACAACCTGCCATTTACCCCCTTACAGATTCCTTTACCTGAACCCTTTCCACTTCAACTATACATCTTTATCTAGTCAATGAAAGAAAAACAATTTTAAGCTTGTTACTTTTTTTAAACAGCACATAAAATTTTTATTTGTGATCGAGAAATACTTTATTTTTTATGAACAAACTATTTTTTTAATCAATCACCTATCTAGGATCCCTTTCTATCTATTTTAAATTTCCTTTGTGTTTAAATTTACCTTACAATGATTGCAATTTTTATACTTTTAATCACTTTCGTTTTTTTTTTAAGTTGCCGCTGAAACGTTATACTTGTTGCATCTTAGTCACCAAAACCGCGCTTTCTTACAGTTTACGTCGCCATGGAGATATATGTATTTCAACAAAAGATTGATATAATTTATATTACCAAAGATTGTCCGTTGCTCTAGCTGACGGCTTCTTTGTTCACTACTTGCCTTTGAGTTGGAATTCTTGTAATTTTGGCAATATTGACTCCTTTTAACTAGTATTTTGCGTCTGCTGCTTGTCTATGATTTGTTTTGAGGTTATATGACCCCCAATTTGCTGTAATGGAACTGTAATGTACAATTTTGTGCAATTATATACCTTTGTTCAAAGTGGCGTCGGTTTGTATGAAGATTATTTTCGATGTATCACTTGTCCTGTGGACTTAATTATGCTTATTACACATCTGCTATTTGGTAAGCGTTATACATATCACTTTATTTGATTACTTTTGCTTACTTTGCCACTTTTTATAGCATCTTTACCGTGTCTAGTTTTTAAAACCGTGTTACTGCATTCGGTCTTCACGTTCGTTCTCTCTATCTTCTTCCTGGATTTCTTCAATTTTTTCTCGTTCAACAAAAGAGCCATACGCCACAATATATATATATATATATATATATATATATATATATATATATATATATATATATATTTATATATTTATATATATATATATATATATATATATATATATATATATATATATATATATATTATATATATATATATATATATATATATATATATATATATATATATATATATATATATAATAATTATTATTATTATTATATGTGTTCTAGGAGTCCTAGTTTGCGCTCATTAGAAGAGTTTTTTTCAAAATTTAAAACTCTCGATCTCCTCACTACCTCACTAAGAGACATTTCTTTAGTCAATAAATCGATAGTGTACCAAACTATATATAACCAGTGGTAAAATATAATTTGTTCTTCAATTTTCAATAAGTTAATTTCCTCCCAACCAAGAAAATTCAGTTTTGGTGTGCCCCATAACATTTATAAGGGAAACACGCTTTTTTACCTCCCTCAGGGCTCGTCTGCGGCTTTGCCGCCCCGACAGCACTACAACCTTTGGCTTATTGTGCATGCCCTTAGTCTTTTTATTCCACTCATTTTAAAATTACTGTGCCTTGAACTAGTATGCACAGCGATTGGTAGGGTGAAGTTTTATAATGCTCTGTCTCCAGTCTAGACTGACCGTAGATCAGTTGCCTTTTGTGGTCCAGAGCTTTACACTCGTACAAGATGTGCTGGGCTGATTCCTCCCCCGCGTCGCAGAGCCTGCATGCGAGGTCCCGCTCGAACGGCCCCATTTTATGCAGTTGTTCCTTGACGGCCATGTGTCCCGTCAAGAGACCTGTTATGTTTCTGAGCTGTCCTATGCTAAGATTTTGCAGCTTCACAGCTCTCTTTGAAATGGGTTTGTCAATTATTGACTTCCCATGTCTGATCCCTGGACAGTCCGCCCAGTACACCTTGTGTTGGTTTCTGACTCAGGACTTAATGGCTCCCGTGGCAGTGGTCTTTGTCATGCCCAGAGCCGATTTTGGTGCCATAAATGGTCCTTCTGACCCCCTATTCACGAAACTGTCGGCTTCTTTATTGCTTTGACCCCCGAGTGACCCGGCACCCAGATAAGGGTGACCTCATTCTACCCAGCCAGGTCGCTCGTCTCTTCTCGGCACTCACTCACCAGCCAGGAACTTACCCGTGGGCTACTTAGTGCCTTAAGGTCTGCTTGGCTATCTGTGGCTGTGAGGATCCGTTTGTTGGTGTAGCCGCTCCTCTTGTTCTCCCGCACACAGTGCAGGATGGCGTACATTTCGGCCTCAAAGACTGGTGCATGGGCTCTGAGGGAAATACTATGACTTACCCTCGGTCCTTCCGAATAAACACCTGCCCCCGTCCCACGCTCCCAGCCGGATCCGTCTGTGAAACAGACGAGCGCGTTCTGTGGTATGCCCGTCGTCTCCTCCCGCCATGCCCTGCGGTCGGGGATTTCCACTGTAAAGTTGTTTTCCCTGCAGAGTCGCGGGCTACCGAAGTCTGACCTTATTTAAAGCATAGGCTTCTTCACATTATCCTAAATTTTGCAGGGAAACACGCCTACAAAATTTTGTTGAGGCAGTTTTATTATTTTAGGAGATACAATTTCTTGTGTGACTTTTTGAGATTTTGCAGATTGTTATGAAAATTCACTACCATAACTCACTAGCTAGTGCCTACAATTTTCTCATTAGGATTGTGACCGGTTGTTTGTCGACTAACTACAATGAAAGCTAAACGTGGCTTTTTGCCTCGATTCAACCACATCTCGTATTTCAAGCAGAGTGCTTTATAAAACACCTACAAACTTGACTTGAAAGCTCGCTACTGAAAACATTATTCTAATTAATTGTCTACATAGTGGCTGGCTAAGATTTAAAAGTGAACCAGGACAGAAAGCAATTGTCCCTTCGCACTTTTGAATTTGAATTATTAAAGTGTTTTGTTATTCCTACATGCTAGCTGCTCACAAATTTATGTAATGAAAATCTTTGTTTATTACTGTAAATTAATGGAATTCTCCAAGGAACGTTACGTGCTGGGAGAACATTTGTATTAGACAATTAAATTAAAGTTAAATGCTGAAATAAATGGAGCAAATTGTTGCCGCGTTATTTAATTTATCCTCGAACAGCTACAATGTGCTGAGAAATACTTTTCTACTTTGAAATATACAACAATTGAAATTCCAAAATGGTGTAATTCGCTGCAAGCGGAATTGTCGCTATAAAATGGTGTTTGCCTCGCAATTCCAGCGTAATAGAAACTTAGTTTGAGGAAAGAGTTCTCAGGTGATTTAGAATTGTTTTACTCTAACTTTGTGCATAACATAGTTTCCTCTACGGGTTTTCCCATGTCTATAAATGTTACGAAATATTTAAGTTATCACATAAACAAATACAGGGCTTTCATTAATTCCCGAACCCCACATGACCGGATTCTGTCTCTCTCTTAGTGGAATATGATTTTATCAGTTGGAAGTCAAAAAAGTAACCAAAAAACCACTAGACTAGGGACCCTAAAGTTACTAAATCAATTGACAATTGACAGTTTAGTCCATTGGCGCTCAATTCCCTTTGACGGTTATTTTGTATGTATATTGTGCATTTTCCAAGTTCGACCAGTGTTTACCTTCTTCAAATAATTTTCATTCTGTTGGACAATAAAAATAAACAGTTTTTATCAAAACTTAGCATTTTCATTCCGTTTTTACGTAAGTTAAAAGGGTAGGTATGCTAAGGTTATATTGTTGACGATATTCGACATCGCATGGAACGAAGCCCTACCAAATCTGTTCGTCGGTAATCTGCCCAAACAGCCTGTTACATGTTAGACAATACACATTCCCAAACGGCAAATTAGAAGTTTAAATAATTGGACCTCAATTTGTTTACGTACATTACAAAATTTTGATATCTATACAAAATAAAAGTAATATTTTATTGTTTTTAATTTTTTTTTTTTAACAATAAATAACAATAAACCATACATGAACAGACTTGCTGTTAAAAATGCTAAATAATAAATACATTTAAGACATTTACTGTTTCACCTTATTATGATTTTTATATTTTTATAAAACCCCAAAGGAAATATGAGACAACACTGGCATCATATAGGGATTTCATTAATTCAGGTTGTACAACTGTGTATGCGGGGTTGGCTAACTTAAGCGGTCACGTGGGGTTCGGGAATTAATGAAGGCCCTGTATAAAGTTTGTTGCTAACTAGGCCGTCAGACGCAACTAAGAAATAAATTGCATGGTTCATGATCTAAGAGAATTAAGCAAAATCGAAGCGGTTAAGTCTGCAGATGTGTGATGAAGTTTGGAACATAATTCATAAACGCGTCATTTTTTTTATTTTTGTTAAAGGTTAAGTCTTTCCATAGAGGTCTATGGCAGGTGCCTACTACTTAAATGATGATGAAAGAATTTGGTACCTAACATACCTTTTTTTTTAATTTTTCATTATTTACCTAAAAAGTTTGGACACAGCCAGTGCGTTATGGAAGTGAATTTTCATAAAAATGTTTTTAATAGCAAATATGTCACTTTAATGTAAGCAGGCATGAATTTTGTCACCGGTATAACCTATATAGCAGAAAAAATGTACCGTATTTTTTCAAAATAACTTATTGTTTGAAAATGTACATTTTCCGAAAATAAACTTAAAATGTTTCCGAGAAAACTCGTTTTCTAGCCGACGAACCTTAGGTTAATAGCAAATTAAGTTATTGGATCTTGAAGCATTTAATGAAAATGTGCTACCAAAACGCACTCGCTGCGTCTCGATTTTTTTACAACCATGCATCATATTTCGATGAAAAATGCAAAAATGCAATAAGGATTGTGCAAAAAAAATGTAGGTAAAACCAACGACTTAGGGACCAGCCTGTGATTGTCAAAATAATTTAATAGTAGGCAGTTTAAGACACCCTATAGGTAAGGTATACAATTTTTTCTCGTATCTTGCATAATAACAATTATATTGAACCGTAGAAATGCGTCACACTGTATATATATAAGCAGATAGTAAACCCGGATTTGGATTCTAAGGGGCCTAGTATACGCTCATTTGAAGAAAATAAATCTTTTTAGAATTAAAAAGTCGCGGTCTCCTCATTAACGATTTTTCTCTGCGAAAGTTAGCTAAAAAAATATAGACCGTTAAACCATAAACTTCACTGAAACTACTGCCAAAGCATCAGAGAAAAGGTTTAAAATAAATTTTCTGGAAATATTTTAGTAAACTGGAGGGCAATGATGGTTGAAGCTAAACCTTAAGGGTTTGCATAATACTCTTTACATAATCCGTATTTCTTTCAGGTTCGTTGCTTAAATTTTGCTTATTTTAGCGTTTCAAATCGCGAACTCCACGTTTTGAGAAAACCCCAATCTTTTTTTTCTTTAGATGCCTATAACTTTTTCGTCTTTAAACTTACATATCTAAATTTTGTAAATGGCTCACACTTTACAATACAAACGCGTGTACCAAATATGGTTGGCCTTACTTTGTTATTTCTGGAGATATAAAGTTTTTTCGAAAGAAAGCACAAAATTATCCGGGAAAACCTGGGCCAGTTTAGCTGGCTAAGCAACTTATCCAAGCCATTTAGAATAGGAAGGTACGCAGCAAATTTGATCAAAATGGACCCATTATCTTTTAAGTCATCGCTGTGATATATATATATATATATATATATATATATATATATATATATATATATATATATATATATATATATATATATATATATATATATATATATATATATATATATATATATATATATATTGTTACAAAGCACTTCAATAGACGTAGGTGCGGTGTTGCCACATCTCCAGAATTTCCCCAACATCTGGGAATTTTTGCACAATCTGGCAACACCACCCCCCACCCCCCCCTGGGGGTACCTGGGGTGACCCCCCTCAGGCGAAGTCTCAACCCTCTAGGACCAGAAATAACGAAGTTACCAACTTGTACCCTGTCGGAACGGATAACTGAGGTCTGCACATTCCGAACATCCTGTATATACACCCTGTATACGCAGAGAACCCTTACACCCTGTATACGCAGAGAGATCTTATAGTTCGAGAAACACCTCTTGTGTAACATAGGAGTGGTGACCACATTTGGATCACCCTGTATATACATCCCCCTGTATACACACGGGGCCGATCTGTATTCACAGAACCTTCTAGTAAAAGAAGGTCCTGGAACGTTCTGGAATGGAAGGCTCTAGAAAGGAGGGGAAGGTACGGCGAGTATATAAAAGCGAAAGCAAGCCAGCCCGAGTTAGTTGAGTTCAGTAAGAGAATGTGGTAGTGACTTGAAGAAGCAGTGTAAAGTGTTAAGAGAGTAGTGACTGTAGTACCAGATTAGTGACTTTTGTTGAGAGTAGTAATTGTAAGGCCAGTAAATGAAGTGTTTTGTGAGAGAGACATTCTAGAAATTTTATTGTATCCATATTTAGAGTGTAAATAAAGTTGTTTTGTTAAAATTAAAAGTCTCACTTATCCAGAACCCGGAGAAAACGTAACAATTTGGTGTCAGAAGTGGGATAAGTGAGTGAAGAAGACCTCAAGAGGCAACGCGAAGAAGACGAACAACGGCGACAAGAAGATGAAAGAAGACGGCGCGAAGAAGACGAGAGAAGACGACAAGAGGAGGAACAGAGGCGACAAGAAGATAAAGAAGAGCTCCGAAGTATGTTCCACAATATAAGAGTCGATGTAAAAAAAGAAATTGAACAGATCAACGAACAAATAGAAAATGTGGACAAGAAAGTAGAAAATGTGGACAAGAAAGTAGAAAATGTGGACAAGAAAGTAGAAAATGTAACAGAGGATTTGAATAAACGATGGGAAGAAGTGGAAGGGTTGAAAGAACAAATGAAGATGATCATGAAAGGAACAGAATGCACACATAAAGAACTGACCGAACAGTTGATTGTCCAGACTGATAGAACTGAACCAAGAGGAGTTACTGGAATGTTCCCAGCTCAAAATCGTCCGGAAGAAGATATGCCAATCGTGCAGCGGCCTCATGGAACCTTGAAGCCGCCGACTTTTGACGGAGAAACATCGTGGCCCATGTACAGGAGGCAGTTTGAAGCGGCAGCTCTCAGTAATGGGTGGAGCGAACAACAGGCAGCAACTGCTCTAATTCTCTCGCTTCGAGGTAAAGCCCTAGAAATCCTCCAGAACATCCCGGAGTCGAAACAGCAAAACTACTTAACAGTGATACAGGCCCTAGATTTGAGATATGGTAACAAGTACATGAGCCAGGTCTACCAGACACAACTAAAGACAAGGGTCCAGAAGCCAAATGAGACTCTGCAAGAATTTAGTGCCGAAGTGGAGAAACTTGTGCGACTGGCATATCCCCAAGCCCCAGAAGAATTTGTCAACCAGATCACCGTCCAGACCTTCATCGATGGGGTACTTGACAACGAGATGCAACAATCTTTGAGGCTCGGAAGGTTTAAAACACTTACAGACTGCGTCATTTATGGTTTGGAATTTGAAGCAGCCAAGAATGCATCTCAACCTCGCCGAAACAGGCTGCGCGAAGTGAAGGAGACAGAGGACCATGCAGACACGACAGAGGAACTAAGGCGAGAAATCAAGTTGATGAAGGAAGCCATAAGCAAGCTCACTGCAACGGTTGGAGCACGTAGGACGAAAGCAGATTGGTCAGACATAGAATGCTACAAGTGTGGTAGGAAAGGACACATAAGTAGGCAGTGCTTACAAACCCAACAGGTGGCTCGCAGAAGACAAGAATATACCAACAGGGAGCGCCATCAGGGAAAACGACCTGACGCCAGTGTAGGTGGGCGACACGTGGCATGCGAGACCCAAGGCCCCAAGGTCAGGGTCTCCACTATCCGACGCTACCGCGAGAGCCTCGTTATACCTGGCAGCATAGACGGAAGACAATGCAGTTTCACCATCGATACTGGTGCTACTAGATCCGTTGTACGTCCAGACATGTTGCCAAACAGGTCGGCACTCACGACCAACGAACAGCCTGTGTTGGAGACGGCAAAAGGAGATAGGATACCTGTGCATGGAGAGGCCACTGTTTTCATTAGGCTGGGCAGTACTGAGCTACAGGTAAGGGCTGTCGTCGCAGAAATCGTCGACGAATTTATTCTGGGCCTGGATTTAATGGAAGATTTCGATGTCCTGTCAGTAGACTTCCAGAATAAGATCTTGAAAATCGGTAACGAAGAGTGGTATTTATCTCCAACAGCAGGCGAAGCTAATCCCAGGGTGAGACTTATTGTCGACGAGGATACACGGATTCCTGGTAACAGTGAGAAGATTGTCAGAGCCAGACTAGAGAAGAAACTTGATGGTATGTCTGCTCTCATAGCGGAGCCCCTGAAAGATAGACATGATGGTGCCCTCGTCGCACGATGCTTAGTAGACCCGAAGAGGACAATACCCATAAGAGTGGCTAACGTGCAAACTAACAGGGTCACATTGAAGAAAGGTGAGGTTATCGCCACTTGCGAGCCCATTGACCGAGTGACGTTGTCAAGAAAGGTGACACCCACGGCATTAGACAGAAGACTGCCAGTAGAAATGGTAGAGCGGTTCAAGAATTCTTGGGGCCAATTGAACGACATGGAGATGGAAATGGCCCTGAAGTTCGTATTGGAGGAGGCCGATATTTTCGCTCAAGATAAAATCACAGGTCGTACGAGTCTAGTGCAACACAGAATTAATACTGGCGACGCAAGACCAATTAGACAGCCGCCGAGAAGACTGCCTTTTGCCAAGCAATCAGAAATCAAGGCGATGGTTAACGAAATGCTGGAAGATGGTGTGATTGAGGAGTCTAATAGTCCTTGGTCGTCCCCAGTAGTTTTGGTCACCAAGAAAGACGGCACTATGAGATTTTGCGTGGACTATAGGAAGCTGAATGATGTCACCAAGAAAGACAGTTATCCCCTGCCCCGGATCGACGACACTTTGAACACTTTGGCCGGATCAAAGTGGTTCTCTACATTAGACCTGAAAAGTGGCTACTGGCAAGTAGAACTCCATAAAGACGATAAGGAGAAGACTGCTTTTTCAACCGGGAATGGGTTGTACCAATTCAAGGTCATGCCATTCGGCTTATGTAATGCTCCTGCCACCTTCGAGCGACTAATGGAGTTAGTGCTGAGAGGACTTACATGGGAAACATGCCTGGTGTATCTCGACGATGTCATGGTGATTGGAAGGACTTTCGATGAACACCTGTCGAATCTGAAGCAGGTTTTCTCCAGGCTGAGAGGTGCCAATCTGCAACTCAATCCCAAGAAATGCGTCCTCTTCCAGAAGAAAGTGAGTTTCCTCGGACATGTTGTTTCTGAGAAAGGGATAGAAACTGATCCAGAGAAAATAAAGGCAGTAAGAGACTGGCCTGTGCCGAAGAACAAACATGAGGTCAGAAGTTTTCTGGGACTTTGCAGCTACTACCGACGCTTTGTAAAGTACTTCAGCAGCATTGCGAAACCTCTGCATGGACTGACTGAAAATAAGGCCGAGTTCATCTGGTCACCAGATTGCCAAGAGTCTTTTAGAGAGCTCAAACATCGTCTTCTCACTGCTCCTGTGCTGGCTTATCCTCAGGACGAAGGACTGTTTATACTGGACACCGATGCTTCCCAGTATGGCATTGGGGCAGTACTCTCACAGCTCCAAGCCGGAGAAGAAGTTGTGATAGGCTACTTCAGCAAAACGTTCGGAAAAGCAGAAAGAAATTACTGTGTAACCCGGAAAGAACTGCTGGCAGTTGTAAGATCCATCGAACATTTCCACAGCTTCCTGTACGGAAGAACATTCCGCGTGAGGTCAGATCACTCTGCTCTGCAATGGCTTCTGAACTTTAGAAATCCCGAAGGACAGATAGCACGATGGATAGAGAAACTGCAGAGCTACGACTTCCGGATTGAACATCGAAGAGGAAGAAGTCACGCCAATGCAGACAGCCTGTCAAGAAGACCATGTTCAGTGCATGAATGTAAATTTTGCGAGCGACAAGAGAACAAAGAGATCGACAAAGTAACTCATCAGATCAAACAACTGGTGGCAGGACAGAAGAATAACACCGATCTAGACGTAAATCTTGAATACATCAGAGACGCACAGAAGACAGATCCAGACTTGAAAAGTATTAGAGAATGGCTCGAAAAGGGGAAAAGACCTGAGTGGCACGATGTGTCCCGGCTTGGGGCAGAGGTTAAAGGCTACTGGCTACAGTGGGACTCCTTGTGCCTAAAGAATGACTTGGTCACTCGAAAATGGGAAACTGTCGATGGTAGAGACTGTATATACCAGACTGTTGTGCCAAGTGAGTGCATAGACAGTGTTCTTCATGAGTTACACAATAGTAGAAGTGGAGGCCACTTTGGGGTCAACAGGACTCTCGCCAGAGTCAGGGACCGCTTCTATTGGATAAATTGCCGAAGAAGCGTGGAAGAATGGTGCAAACGGTGTGACCAGTGTGCTTCAAAGAAAGGACCAAAGACCCGATCCAGAGGAAAAATGATGCAGTACATCTCAGGTACACCGTGGGAGAGAGTTGCCGTAGACATCGCAGGACCTTTTCCCATCACAGAGTCTGGGAACAGATACATAATGGTGGCGATGGACTACTTCTCGAAATGGCCTGAAGTTGCGCCGATCCCCAACCAAGAGGCAACGACCGTAGCAGAAGCCCTGATGGAAAATGTCATATCACGGCATGGCGTACCCTTGGAGATTCACACCGACCAGGGCCGGAATTTCGAATCAGAGGTCTGGAAGAGCCTAATGGACTTGCTAGGCATAAAGAAAACGAGAACAACGCCACTCCACCCTCAATCAGACGGCATGGTAGAACGGCATAACAGGACCATCAATCAGTATCTTGCTATGTTTGTCGACGAGAATCAGAGAACCTGGGACAAGCTGATACCTCTGTTCCTCCTGGCTTACAGAAGCTCTCAGCATGAATCTACCGGCTACACTCCATCCATGATGTTGACCGGCAGAGAGATGCGGTTACCAATCGACATGACGAGACCACCACCGAACGAGGACATAGCGGACCTAGCTACGTTACCTGAGTATGTCGCCGACCTAGAAGGAAAACTGCGCACTATACACAGATGTGTCAGAGATAGGCTCCTCTTAAGCAGTGACCGGATGAAGATGCGCTTGGATCGCAGAGCAACACCCCATACATTCAAGGAAGGTGATGCAGTGTGGCTGTACCAACCAACAAGGAGAAAGGGCCTCAGTCCCAAACTTCAGAAACCATGGGAAGGGCCATACTTGGTGACTAAGAAAATTAACGACCTAGTCTACAGAATCCAGCTGTCTCCAAGAACTAAACCCAAAGTTGTTCACATAGAGAGGTTGAGTCCCTATCGGGGCAACGAACCCCCAAGTTGGCGACCGGTAAATACTGTTCGGGACGAACAGTCTTAAGGAGGGGAGCAGTGTTACAAAGCACTTCAATAGACGTAGGTGCGGTGTTGCCACATCTCCAGAATTTCCCCAACATCTGGGAATTTTTGCACAATCTGGCAACACCGCCTCCCCCCCCCCCTGGGGGTACCTGGGGTGACCCCCCTCAGGCGAAGTCTCAACCCTCTAGGACCAGAAATAACGAAGTTACCAACTTGTACCCTGTCGGAACGGATAACTGAGGTCTGCACATTCCGAACATCCTGTATATACACCCTGTATACGCAGAGAACCCTTACACCCTGTATACGCAGAGAGATCTTATAGTTCGAGAAACACCTCTTGTGTAACATAGGAGTGGTGACCACATTTGGATCATCCTGTATATACATCCCCCTGTATACACACGGGGCCGATCTGTATTCACAGAACCTTCTAGTAAAAGAAGGTCCTGGAACGTTCTGGAATGGAAGGCTCTAGAAAGGAGGGGAAGGTACGGCGAGTATATAAAAGCGAAAGCAAGCCAGCCCGAGTTAGTTGAGTTCAGTAAGAGAATGTGGTAGTGACTTGAAGAAGCAGTGTAAAGTGTTAAGAGAGTAGTGACTGTAGTACCAGATTAGTGACTTTTGTTGAGAGTAGTAATTGTAAGGCCAGTAAATGAAGTGTTTTGTGAGAGAGACATTCTAGAAATTTTATTGTATCCATATTTAGAGTGTAAATAAAGTTGTTTTGTTAAAATTAAAAGTCTCACTTATCCAGAACCCGGAGAAAACGTAACAATTTATATATATATATATATATATATATATATATATATATATATATATATATATATATATATATATATATATATATATATATATATATATATATATATATATATATATATATATACAGAGTGGCGCATTGAAAACGAAACAGACACCGATTAGCGTCCAGAGAATAATTTTTTTAAGAAACGCAGAACACCGTCAATTTTTTTTTTTTTTTCACCTTGGATATGGGTCCTAGGGGCCTAATTCACGCTCATTTGAAAAAATTTACCAAAAAACAAATGACAAAAAAAGTGATCAAAAAGCAGTAGGCTATGAAGTCTAACAATAGACATCTACTTTTAACATAATTTTCCCTAACGATTCACGATAAAAACATATTGTGATTTAATTTACAATATTCAATTAGGTAATAATGCTAGGTAATATTATGTGAAACAGTTTAATAACGAAACCCGGCAATAACAAATATAAACGTAAACTCCACAAAACAACACAATTAGAAACGGAACTCAACAAATACTAAAATAGAAACTTAAAAATATACTAAATAGAAAGTTATTCAATATGGCCACCGTTTTGTTCAATGCACTTTATACACCTTTTTGAAACATGCCTGCAAACTCTGGTGAGAATGTTTTGGTTAATATGATTTATAGCTTCCATGATTCTGTTTCGTAATTCATTGATATTTTGTGGTGGATCGAATTTATACACCTCATTCTTCAGAACACCCCAAAAATAAAAATCCATGGGTGTTATATCAGGACTTTGAGCACACGAATGAACCGGCCAAATCACACGATTATTAAATTTTTGGTATAAAAATTCTTTGACGATCCTAGCATTGTGAGCTGGACAACCGTCTTGTTGGTACCAAATCTCGTCTAAATTATCATGAACTCTCCTAATTGTTGGTAAGATATCAATTCTCAATAGACTAAGAAAGCTTTCACCAGTTAAATTATTTTCAAAAATGAACAGACCAACAATGAAATTACCTGATTTTTTTTTAATTCACCGTCTAATCCACAAATAAAAATAATAGTTTTTTACCCAATAAGCCGCACCAAACATTAATACCAAATCTGTATTTCAATCGTCTTTCCTCCTTTAGATGGGGATTTTCATTTGCCCGATAATGCCTACTATGGCGATTATACACACCACAATTTGTAAATCTGGATTCATTGGTCCATATTATTTTCAAATGAAAATTTTCATCTTGCTGACATTGTCCTTGATACCATCTGCAGAATTGAATTCGATTAGGGTAATCGTCAACATTTAAGCCTTGTACGATGGTAGGTTTGTATAGATGGTAATGACTTTGTTTTAATACACGGTGTATCGTACTTTTTGGAACGTGAATTTGTTCACCATAAAACCGAACAGATTGCGGGGGGTTTTCGTTTGAAACCTGTAAGACGGCATTATTTCTTTCTTCATTTTTAGGCATTGGTGTTTATTTGCGTAGAAGCTACCGTCGTTCAATAGATTGGTCACTATCCTGCGAAATATTTTGGTGTTTGGTTGTCGTCTTTCTGCGTAGTTGTTTTGATATGAATTTGCAGCTGCGATAGTATTTAGGTTAGAACGAATATAACATTCCAACATGTGAAAATATTCTTCATTACTAAACATATTGTTGAATAATATTTAAAATAAACAGCAAACAAACTATTTAGTACAACATATTAAATTAAATACACCTCAAATTGTTCAGATAATTAAGAATGACAGTATTCTTAATTGCCGCGATAGTGTTATATCCATAGCCACTTTTCTTCTGTTGTTTTTCAGTTGACTTACGTTTAAAAATCAAACAATTTTCAAAGGCGTCTTCTTAAATCATTAGTCTGCTTTTTTATTGAGTTCTGTTGGTAAATTTAGTTATTGACTAGGTTTACCTATTTAATTAAGTTATAACAATTTGTTAGGATAATGTTGTAATGTAATATATCATTTGTAATAATAGGCCGATTTATTAGTGTGCTGAAAGACATTTAAACAAAACTTAATACAAGCCATACGAATAGACAAATTATCAAACCACAATAATCAAAACAGGAAACCGATACACTCGACACAGTACGAAAACACAACCAACCAGAGAACAGTTAACCGACCAATGGAAGCTCAACGCGCAGACGTCACGTACACTTTCAGACCTAGACCACACAGAAGCGATCATAGTCAGTAGCGTGCTGATGATGACCCAGGACGGTTCGAAACTGCAGTCCACGGAAACAAGTAAAAAAATCACAAAAAGTATAACAAACAAATGAAGTGTATATTTAAAAGTGATTACAGTGTAGTGCAACATTCCAATATATATATATATATATATATATATATATATATATATATATATATATATATATATATATATATATATATATATATATATATATATATATATATATATATATATATATATATATATAAACACATACCTCCCCATTAGTGAATTTTTCGTTTACGAAAAATTCGCTAAAATAAAAGATTATAATTTAAAGTTTCGTCATGAAAAGGTAAAAACATCTCTGAAAATATCAATTTAAGGTGTATGATATATTTTACGAAAAATATAGAGAATTTATTTGCCAATTCAAAGCTGCAACAATATATAGGTGTTCTATTTGCAAAAATTGAAAAAGTGCTCTTTGAAATGTAGTAAATTTGGCGCTTGTACAAAAATCGCCCTGTTTTATATAATCCATATTTAGTGATAGTGCGGTCTAAGTATATGTTTGGCTACATACCTGCAAAATATGTTTTATAAATTAATCGTAATGTTCACCCAGAGAATTGATTTCTTAAACCTCGTTTCGACCAAAATTTTCATATTTTTTCGAATAACTCTGCAACATCGCTTAAAAAAACAGAAAGATAGCGGTCTTTGATAAGATAAATCCAAAATGTAAAAATATACAAAATGGTCTATCTGAGAAAATTGATTCTAAAAAGCTCAGGCTGAACCATCCTGTTTATTTAGAAATAAGTTTAAAATATGCGCTTTTTGATACCATACCACTTCCATAAAATAAATTACTTCCCCTTCTTTTTTTAATTGGTACTGGAATTTGACGCACCATTGGGACACAGTGTATGTTGCTCTATGAATTAGTTGCTAGATCTAAGCAAAGCGTTAAACTTTACACTGCCTACATCTACATAATATCGAAGTCTTTGGAGAGGGGACAAAGTCACATCGTTTGGCTGTCAGATGAACAATTAACCTTGCAAAAACAAACAGCAAGTCGAGTAAGACACTGAAACAATTAGAGAAGTATCTCCTTTGATGTTGCTTTTACTCTCTAACTACTAAGTCTGAGACGTTAACCAATTTAAAGTATTTAGCTGTCTTCTAACATTACAGGCAAGTTATTTATTTTGTCTGACACTCAAGAACTCTGCGAAACATAAGATTGCCAGCAAAGTGCGTTGACGTTGTATAGATCTCATTAAATTCACATTTTTGCTTGGTGTACGTACCTACAATTAATAGAAATATTATTTTAATGATACAAATCTAAAAAAGTTCGGGACGCAGCAAGTGAGTTTAGTAGTGAATTTTCATTAGATTTGCACCGTATTAGCAAGGCATATTATTCAAACTAACACATGCTTTAAATTTAAATTGACCTTGGGGGTTCTAGAGGTCCTAATTTGATGTTATGTGAAGAAATTTAAACTTGCTATAAAGCTAGGAAATTAAAAATTGGTGGGAATATAAGTACTGCAAGTATCTTTAAAAAAATTGTGTTACCAATTTCATTAAAGTTACAAGCGTTTTTCGGAAGAAAATTTAGTTATTTGCAAAAGTAATGTACTTGTCAAATTATAAACGTGGCAGGTATTTTCCTTATTAATTGCCTGGATGATTTTGTTTCAGTCAACGCAATCGAACTAGTTTTTGCAAACGAAACAACAAAAAAAGGTTTTTAAAACAAATTTGTCGTTATCCACAAAGCTCATGATGATGTTTCTTTTTAAATTCAGTACCCATGCTGCTTTTATATAGGTTTTACTATATATATATTGTTACAAAGCACTTTAATAGACGTAGGTGCGGTGTTGCCACATCTCCAGAATTTCCCCAACATCTGGGAATTTTTGCACAATCTGGCAACACCGCCTCCCCACCCACCCCCCACCCCCTGGGGGTGCCTGGGGTGACCCCCCTCAGGCGAAGTCTCAACCCTCTAGGACCAGAAATAACGAAGTTACCAACTTGTACCCCGTCGGAACGGATAACTGAGGTCTGCACATTCCGAACACCTGTATATACACCCTATATACGCAGAGAACCCTTACACCCTGTATACGCAGAGAGATCTTATAGTTCGAGAAACACCTCTTGTGTAACATAGGAGTGGTGACCACATTTGGATCATCCTGTATACACATCCCCCTGTATACACACGGGACCGATCTGTATTCACAGAACCTTCTAGTAAAAGAAGGTCCTGGAACGTTCTGGAATGGAACTCTCTAGAAAGGAGGGGAAGGTACGACGAGTATATAAAAGCGAAAGCAAGCCAGCCCGAGTTAGTTCAGTTCAGTAAGATAATGTGGTAGTGACTTGAAGAAGCAGTGTAAAGTGTTAAGAGAGTAGTGACTGTAGTACCAGATTAGTGACTTTTGTTGAGAGTAGTAATTGTAAGGCCAGTAAATGAAGTGTTTTGTGAGAGAGACATTCTAGAAATTTTATTGTATCCATATTTAGAGTGTAAATAAAGTTGTTTTGTTAAAATTAAAAGTCTCACTTATCCAGAACCCGGAGAAAACGCAACAATTTGGTGTCAGAAGTGTGGGATAAGTGAGTGAAGAAGTGAACAAGCAAGCTAGCTGTAAATGGTAAACACCAGATCGACTGACTACGACAAGATGGCTGAAATCAAAGAGTTGATGGACTTACTGAAAAAGCAACGCGAAGAAGACGAACAACGACGACAAGAAGAAGAAAGAAGACGGCGCGAAGAAGACGAACGACGGCGGCAAGAAGATAAAGAAGACCTCAAGAGGCAACGCGAAGAAGACGAACAACGGCGACAAGAAGATGAAAGAAGACGACGCAAAGAAGACGAACAACGGCGACAAGAAGAAGAAAGAAGACGGCGCGAAGAAGACGAGGGAAGACGACAAGAGGAAGAACAACGGCGGCAAGAAGATAAAGATGAAATCAAGAGGCAACGCGAAGAAGACGAACAACGGCGACAAGAAGATGAAAGAAGACGGCGCGAAGAAGACGAGAGAAGACGACAAGAGGAGGAACAGAGGCGTCTTGAAGATAAAGAAGAACTCAAGAAGCAACGCGAAGAAGACAGAGAAGACCTCCGAAGTATGTTCCACAATATGAGAGTTGGTGTAAAAGAAGAAATAGAACAGATCAACGAACAAATAGAAAATGTGGACAAGAAAGTAGAAAATGTGGACAAGAAAGTAGAAGATGTGGAAAATACAATAGGAGTGGTAAACAGGAAAGTAGAAAATGTAACAGAGGATTTGAACAAACGATGGGAAGAAGTGGAGGGGTTGAAAGAACAAATGAAGATGATGATGAAAGGCACAGAAGTCAGACATAGAGAACTGACAGAGCAGGTGATGGGCCAGACTGACAGAACTCATCCAAGAGGAGTTACTGGAATGTCCCCAGTTCAAAATCGGCCGGAAGAAGATATGCCAATCGTGCAGCAGCCTCATGGAACCTTGAAGCCGCCGACTTTTGACGGAGAAACATCGTGGCCCATGTACAGGAGGCAGTTTGAGGCGGCAGCTCTCAGCAATGGGTGGAGCGAACAACAGGCAGCAACTGCTCTAATTCTCTCGCTTCGAGGTAAAGCCCTAGAAATCCTCCAGAACATCCCGGAGTCGAAACAGCAAAACTACTTAACAGTGATACAGGCCCTAGATTTGAGATATGGTAACAAGTACATGAGCCAGGTCTACCAGACACAACTAAAGTCAAGGGTCCAGAAGCCAAACGAGACGCTGCAAGAATTTAGTGCCGAAGTGGAGAAACTTGTGCGACTGGCATATCCCCAAGCCCCAGAAGAATTTGTCAACCAGATAACCGTCCAGACCTTCATCGATGGGGTACTTGACAACGAGATGCAACAATCTTTGAGGCTCGGAAGGTTTAAAACACTTACAGACTGCGTCATTTATGGTTTGGAATTTGAAGCAGCCAAGAATGCATCTCAACCTCGCCGAAACAGGCTGCGCGAAGTGAAGGAGATAGAGGACCATGCAGACACGACAGAGGAACTAAGGCGAGAAATCAAGTTGATGAAGGAAGCCATAAGCAAGCTCACTGCAACGGTTGGAGCACGTAGGACGAAAGCAGATTGGTCAGACATAGAATGCTACAAGTGTGGTAGGAAAGGACACATAAGTAGGCAGTGCTTACAAACCCAACAGGTGGCTCGCAGAAGACAAGAATATACCAACAGGGAGCGCCATCAGGGAAAACGACCTGACGCCAGTGTAGGTGGGCGACACGTGGCATGCGAGACCCAAGGCCTCAAGGTCAGGGTCTCCACTATCCGACGCTACCGCGAGAGCCTCGTTATACCTGGCAGCATAGACGGAAGACAATGCAGTTTCACCATCGATACTGGTGCTACTAGATCCGTTGTACGTCCAGACATGTTGCCAAACAGGCCGGCACTCACGACCAACAAACAGCCTGTGTTGGAGACGGCAAAAGGAGATAGGATACCCGTGCATGGAGAGGCCACTGTTTACATTAGGCTGGGCAGTACTGAGCTACAGGTAAGGGCTGTTGTCGCAGAAATCGTCGACGAATTTATTCTGGGCCTGGATTTAATGGAAGAGTTCGATGTCCTTTCAGTGGACTTCCAGAATAAGATCTTGAAAATCGGTAACGAAGAGTTGTATTTATCTCCACTAGCAGGCGAAGCGAATCCCAGGGTGAGACTTATTGTCGACGAAGATACACGGATTCCTGGTAACAGTGAGAAGATTGTCAGAGCCAGGCTAGAGAAGAAACTTGATGGTATGACTGCTCTCATAGCGGAGCCCCTGAAAGATAGGCATGATGGTGCCCTCGTCGCACGATGCTTAGTAGACCCGAAGAGGACAATACCCATAAGAGTGGCTAACGTACAAACTAACAGGGTCACATTGAAGAGAGGTGAAGTTATCGCCACTTGCGAACCCATTGACCGAGTGACGTTGTCCAAAAACGTGACACCCACTGCATTAGACAGAAGACTGCCAGTAGAAATAGTAGAGCGGTTCAAGAATTCATGGGGCCAATTGAACAATATGGAGATGGAGATGGCCCTGAAGTTCGTATTGGAGGAGGCCGATATTTTCGCTCAAGATAAAATCACAGGTCGTACGAGTCTAGTGCAACACAGAATTAATACTGGCGACGCAAGACCAATTAGACAGCCGCCGAGAAGACTGCCTTTTGCCAAGCAATCAGAAATCAAGGCGATGGTTAACGAAATGCTGGAAGATGGTGTGATTGAGGAGTCTAATAGTCCTTGGTCGTCCCCAGTAGTTTTGGTCACCAAGAAAGACGGCACTATGAGATTTTGCGTGGACTATAGGAAGCTGAATGATGTCACCAAGAAAGACAGTTATCCCCTGCCCCGGATCGACGACACTTTGAACACTTTGGCCGGATCAAAGTGGTTCTCTACATTAGACCTGAAAAGTGGCTACTGGCAAGTAGAACTCCATAAAGACGATAAGGAGAAAACTGCTTTTTCAACCGGGAATGGGTTGTACCAATTCAAGGTCATGCCATTCGGCTTATGTAATGCTCCTGCCACCTTCGAGCGACTAATGGAGTTAGTGCTGAGAGGACTTACATGGGAAACATGCCTGGTGTATCTCGACGATGTCATGGTGATTGGAAGGACTTTCGATGAACACCAGTCGAATCTGAAGCAGGTTTTCTCCAGGCTGAGAAGTGCCAATCTGCAACTCAATCCCAAGAAATGCGTCCTCTTCCAGAAAAAAGTGAGTTTCCTCGGACATGTCGTTTCTGAGAAAGGGATAGAAACTGATCCAGAGAAAATAAAGGCAGTAAGAGACTGGCCTGTGCCGAAGAACAAACATGAGGTGAGAAGTTTTCTGGGACTTTGCAGCTACTACCGACGCTTTGTAAAGTACTTCAGCAGCATTGCGAAACCTCTGCATAGCCTGACTGAAAATAAGGCCGAGTTCATCTGGTCACCAGATTGCCAAGAGTCTTTTAGAGAGCTCAAACATCGTCTTCTCACTGCTCCTGTGCTGGCTTATCCTCAGGACGAAGGACTGTTTATACTGGACACCGATGCTTCCCAGTATGGCATTGGGGCAGTACTCTCACAGCTCCAAGCCGGAGAAGAAGTTGTGATAGGCTACTTCAGCAAAACGTTCGGAAAAGCAGAAAGGAATTACTGTGTAACCCGGAAAGAACTGCTGGCAGTTGTAAGATCCATCGAACATTTCCACAGCTTCCTGTATGGAAGAACATTCCGCGTGAGGTCGGATCACTCTGCTCTGCAATGGCTTCTGAACTTTAGAAATCCCGAAGGACAGATAGCCCGATGGATAGAGAAACTGCAGAGCTACGACTTCCGGATTGAACATCGAAAAGGAAGAAGTCACGCCAATGCAGACAGCCTGTCGAGAAGACCATGTTCAGTGCATGAATGTAAATTTTGCGAGCGACAAGAGAACAAAGAGATCGACAAAGTAACTCATCAGATCAAACAACTGGTGGCAGGACAGGAGAATAACACCGATCTAGACGTAAATCTTGAATACATCAGAGACGCACAGAAGACAGATCCAGACTTGAAAAATATTAGAGAATGGCTACAAAAGGGGAAAAGACCTGAGTGGCACGATGTGTCCCGGTTTGGGGCGGAGGTTAAAGGCTACTGGCTACAATGGGACTCATTGTGTCTAAAGAATGACATGATCACTCGAAAATGGGAAACTGCCGATGGTAGAGACTGTATATACCAGACCGTTGTGCCAAGTGAGTGCATAAGCAGTGTTCTTCAAGAGTTACACAATAGTAGAACTGGAGGCCACTTTGGGGTCAACAGGACTCTTGTCAGAGTGAGAGACCGCTTCTATTGGATAAACTGCCGAAGAAGCGTGGAAGAATGGTGCAAAAGGTGTGACCAATGTGCTTCAAAGAAAGGACCAAAGACCCGATCCAGAGGAAAAATGATGCAGTACATCTCAGGTACACCGTGGGAGAGAGTTGCCGTAGACATCGCAGGACCTTTTCCCATCACAGAGTCTGGGAACAGATACATAATGGTGGCGATGGACTACTTCTCGAAATGGCCTGAAGTTGCGCCGATCCCCAACCAAGAGGCAACGACCGTAGCAGAAGCCCTGATGGAAAATGTCATATCACGGCATGGCGTACCCTTGGAGATTCACACCGACCAGGGCCGGAATTTCGAATCAGAGGTCTGGAAAAGCCTAATGGACTTGCTAGGCATAAAGAAAACGAGAACAACGCCACTCCACCCTCAATCAGACGGCATGGTAGAACGGCATAACAGGACCATCAATCAGTATCTTGCTATGTTTGTCGACGAGAATCAGAGAACCTGGGACAAGCTGATACCTCTGTTCCTCCTAGCTTACAGAAGCTCTCAGCATGAATTTACCGGCTACACTCCATCCATGATGTTGACCGGCAGAGAGATGCGGTTACCAATCGACATGACGAGACCACCACCGAACGAGGACATAGCGGACCTAGCTACGTTACCTGAGTATGTCGCCGACCTAGAAGGAAAACTGCGCACTATACACAGATGTGTCAGAGACAGGCTCCTCTTAAGCAGTGACCGGATGAAGATGCGCTTGGACCGCAGAGCAACACCCCATACATTCAGGGAAGGTGATGCAGTGTGGCTGTACCAACCAACAAGGAGAAAGGGCCTCAGTCCCAAACTTCAGAAACCATGGGAAGGGCCATACTTGGTGACTAAGAAAATTAACGACCTAGTCTACAGAATCCAGCTGTCTCCAAGAACTAAACCCAAAGTTGTTCACATAGAGAGGTTGAGTCCCTATCGGGGCAACGAACCCCCAAGTTGGCGGCCGGTAAATACTGTTCGGGACGAACAGTCTTAAGGAGGGGGGCAGTGTTACAAAGCACTTTAATAGACGTAGGTGCGGTGTTGCCACATCTCCAGAATTTCCCCAACATCTGGGAATTTTTGCACAATCTGGCAACACCGCCTCCCCCCCCTGGGGGTGCCTGGGGTGACCCCCCTCAGGCGAAGTCTCAACCCTCTAGGACCAGAAATAACGAAGTTACCAACTTGTACCCCGTCGGAACGGATAACTGAGGTCTGCACATTCCGAACACCTGTATATACACCCTATATACGCAGAGAACCCTTACACCCTGTATACGCAGAGAGATCTTATAGTTCGAGAAACACCTCTTGTGTAACATAGGAGTGGTGACCACATTTGGATCATCCTGTATACACATCCCCCTGTATACACACGGGACCGATCTGTATTCACAGAACCTTCTAGTAAAAGAAGGTCCTGGAACGTTCTGGAATGGAACTCTCTAGAAAGGAGGGGAAGGTACGGCGAGTATATAAAAGCGAAAGCAAGCCAGCCCGAGTTAGTTCAGTTCAGTAAGATAATGTGGTAGTGACTTGAAGAAGCAGTGTAAAGTGTTAAGAGAGTAGTGACTGTAGTACCAGATTAGTGACTTTTGTTGAGAGTAGTAATTGTAAGGCCAGTAAATGAAGTGTTTTGTGAGAGAGACATTCTAGAAATTTTATTGTATCCATATTTAGAGTGTAAATAAAGTTGTTTTGTTAAAATTAAAAGTCTCACTTATCCAGAACCCGGAGAAAACGCAACAATATATATATATATATATATATATATATATATATATATATATATATATATATATATATATATATATATATATATATATATATATATATATATATATATATATACATACATATATATATATATATATATATATATATATATATATATATATATATATATATATATATATATATATATATATATATATATATATACCGTGTGTCCACGGATTGAGTGTGGGTAAGTTATAAGTGAAAAAAAAATTCGAATTAGATTATGATATTCTGGGAATCGCTCTTGCTTTGTCTTAAACTGAGATGTTGAGAAAATGAACAAAATCAATTAATATACAGATGGTTTATAACTGATGTAATGAAATGTATTAAGAATAAACTACCTTCGTTTATGAAGATACCGCAAAAAGTTATTACCAAAAATTGTTTATAATTAAAATTTATGACAGGCTCTCAATTTTCAAACAGATCAGCTCACTATGAATTTTTTTAGCTGCGACTTTATTCAAATGACGTTCGACGGCTTCTGTGATTAGGTGTACTTTAAAAAATACTTGAAACTGTATTAAAAATAGTCTTTATCATAATTAAACTTTGGGTAGGTTTGCTTTCATCTCAACCAATAAAAAAAGTAAAGTAAACGCACAATTGGACATTCGAAGCAATAATTGGCGAGTTAAATGGCTACTTGAGCTCTACCTTGTTGTTCGTTTCCCGGGATACTACTTATTTGGAAAATTGAAACGTCAATTGTATTTGTCACGAACGGCAAGCTTCTGTATTTAAAAATGTTAACAACAGAACAAAAATTGTTTATTGTGCAGTGCTATGGTTTGAGTGAAGAACATTCTTATCAGGCAGTGATAAGAAAATTCCTTGAACGCTGGCCAAATTATTCGGTTTCTCCTACTGGTGTAAAAAAAAGTTGTTACAAAATTTATGTGTTCTGGGAGTGTTTTAAATGTTAAGAAGACAAAATCCGACCTAAATGGAGAAGACAATGCTGCAGCTGCATTAGCTATGGATTCTGTTAGGCATTTTACGAAATTTTATCATTAAGAAGAAGGGCATTAGAAACTGGCAATATTAGCAAATCGCATTTGCAACAAATTAATCGTGCCAACAAGGTGAAACCTTTCAAAGCAAAACTTATAACACACTTTGGAAGAAAATGACGAGTCAGAACGATTAGATTTTTGTTTATGGTACGGCGAGCAATATTTACAAAATCACAATTTTGAAAGAAGTATTATTTTTTCAGACGAATCCACTTTCACCACTAATGCGGTGGTAAATTCCTAAAATGCACGGCATTGGTCTATGGAGAATCCAAATTATAGAGTTAGTTGCATAAAACAATGCCATAAAAAAGTAAATGTGTGGTGTGCTGTTTCTTACACTGGGATAATTGGGCCATATTTTTTTGAGCGGAATATGAACCAGTACAGTTATCTGGAAATGTTGGAAAATATTCTTCAAGACCATTTGCATAACATGTCACTTAAAGAGAGACAAACAGCATACTTTCAGCATGACGGCCACGCAACACATGCAACAGGAATAGTTCGAGAAGGGTTAGATCGCGAATTTCCTGGGCGGTGGATTGGTCGATATGAGCCAATACCTTGGACTTTTATTTATGGGGCTATATCAAACAGAAAGTCTACGCAGCTCCATTAAACAACTATCTTGATTTGTTGAAACTCAGGTTGAGAGAGGCAATTGACGGTATTCCATTCAACATATTCAAAATGCCTACAAAGCATTTACTAAACGGGCTGAGTTATGTGTATCGGCTGGTGGCAGCACATTTGAATAATTTCTTTATTTTTCGTTGTTCGTTTTGATTTTTGTTAGTAATAAGCGTTTTGTATTTTACTATTAATTATTATTTAACATTGCATGGTTACTTTGCGCACCTGCGTTCAGAAAACCACAGGTAAAAAGCTCCATGTTGATAGGGAAAAAATGTTAATAATTTACTTGAAAATTCAAAGTAGGCTGATCTGGCTAAAAATTGAGAGCCTGTCATAAATTTTAATTCTAAACAGGTTTTGTTAATAACTTTTTACGGTAACTTTATAAACAAAGGTAGTTTACTCTTAACACATTTCATTAAATCAGTTCTAAACCAGCCTGTAAATTAATTGATTTTATTCATTTCCCCAACATCTTAGGTTAAGAGAAAGCAGGAGCGATTCCCAGAATATCATAATCTAATTCAAATTTTTTTTTGTCACTTATACCTTACCCACACTCAATCCGTGGACACACTGTACATACATACATACATATATATATATATATATATATATATATATATATATATATATATATATATATATATATATATACAGGGCTTTCATTAATTCCCGAACCCCACGTAACCGCTTAAGTTAGGCAACCCGGCATACACGGTTGTACAACCTGGATTAATGAAATCCCTAAGATGCCAGTGTTGTCTCATATTTCCTTTGGGGTTTTATAAAAAATATAAAAATTATAATAAGTTGAAACAGTAAATGTCTTAAATGTATTTATTATTTAGTATTTTTAACAGCAAGTCTGTTCATGTATGGTTTACTGTTACTGATTGTTAAAAAAATAAATTAAAAACATAATAAAATATTACTTTTATTTTGTATAGATATCAAAATTTTGTAATGTACGTAAACAAATTGAGGTCCGATTATTTAAACTTCTAATTTACGGTTTTAGGAATGTGTATTGTCTAACAAGTAATATGTACCTGTTTTGGGCAGATTACCGACGAACAGATTTGGTAGGGCTTCGTTCCATGCGATGTCGAATATCGTCAACAACATAACTTAACATACCTACACTTTTAACTTACGTAAAAACGCAATGAAAATGCTAAGTTTCGATAAAAACTGTTTATTTTTATTGTTCAACAGATAGAAAATTATTTGAAGAAGGTAAACACTGGTCGAACTTGGAAAATGCACAATATACATACAAAATAACCGTCAAAAGGGAAATGAGCGCCAATGGACTGAACTGTCAATCGTCAATTGATTTAGTAACTTTAGGGTCCTTAGTCTAGTGGTTTTTTTGGTTACTTTTTGACTGCCAACTCATGAAATCATATTCCACTAAGAAAGAGACAGAATTAATGAAAGCCCTGTATATATATACATATATATATATATATATATATATATATATATATATATATATATATATATATATATATACAAATTGAAAGTGGCCCCAGATTTGGGTTTAATGCAGGCCTATTTCCGCTTTGAAAGAATTATTAAAAAATTTAAAAAAATCCAAAGTTGAAAAAGCGAATTTTTTTTACGAAAATTTACTGATTGCTTCGTTCACGCAATAGCTAATTTATTAAAAGCTACGCTTTATATATATATATATATATATATATATATATATATATATATATATATATATATATATATATATATATATATATATATAGATTTAACCTAGCTTTGAATCCTATAAAATACGAGGTTTCCACTAGTGTTTAGCACATACTAAAAGCACTCTGTTCCTAATTCAAATTTGCCTACAACAAAGCCTCCCTACACTGCACTGATCAAAACCATTTATTATCATAATTAATTGAGTGATACTAAATTCGGTAGTAAAAATGTAATTAATCTCCGGATCCTGCAAACACAGTGGCTGCTGCCTGATGTACGCTTATTAATTTTCATTAATGCCATTTTATGTTTGCGAGCCGAATACGCACCCTTCAAAGCTTAGCACTCCCATCGCTACAATAACAACCCTTTTCTCTCAAAGCTTCTGATGGCAAATGAAATTAATGAGGTAGTAAACCAAGATTCATTAAAGACTCCGCCGAATATTGGTGCCGCAGCAGCCTTCCTTGTTTACATGGATTTATCAGTTCTCTCCCCAATCTTAACACTTTCGATGTGGACATACGTTTCCCCATTATGCGCCCCAGATTCACTTTAATTAATGTTTCTTTAAGCTACGAAACGACACCAGCGACGTCTATAATTAATAGTTATAACCGAGGTGTGGTGATTATTTATTCCTGAGGATGGGGAAGTTGTACATCTTTCGTGTTTATGAAAAGAGCCCATGTGCAGATACAGTCTCAAGGCTGGTATGGAAGGATGTTTAATACCATGCTTTTCTGCACCCTCTATGGTGCAGAGGAGTCTGTTTTCTGGGTTCGATCCCAGGCGGTTGCAGTCCTGTCACTGTATGCTGTATGTGTGCCCGTTGTATTTTCTATCTACCCCCCCCCCCCCTCGCACAAACTGCTTAGAGCGTTATTTATATGGGGTGTAATTTACCAATATACAGTGTGTCCCAATCTGGATGGGAATGTATAATGTATTGCTATCTCCGTTATTATTAGAGAAAGGGAGATGGCTAAATTAGAAATGTTTTGTAGAATTTCATGCTCGTTCCAAATATGACTTGCATTTTGCCCTGCCTCGTTCCGTTTTCGAGTTATTTTGAAAAAACCAAAATTTCTCGATTTCCTTTTTTTTTCAAAATCTAAGTAGGCGTTCATCTGACATGTCTAAGACTTGCACATTATCAGGACACTTTTTACAGATTAATATTTTTGTGCTATTCTCAACTTTGGATTGTCATTTGCTTTTGAGCTACATTTATCAACGTTTGTTTTTATTATGGTAGCCATATTGAATTTTTCTCTCATGTGGTTGCCTGTAAAAAGAGCTTTTCAATGATGTACAACGTGCTTGAGAAATCTTGTAATTGCACTGACAATTTTGAGAAAAACCATTTTGAGGCTAGTAGACTATGAAATCCAATACCAGAAAACACTTTTTGCAGAGTTATCTTTTTGTGTTATTCTCAACTTTGGAATCAAGGCTAGATGCACTCTCACAGTAAAGCCAGAGCTGACAATTTACTAAATTGTTGGTTGGTTGTATACAGTCTCTATTTTTTAACACTTTGAATTATTTGGAGCTGGCGTGACATACTACCTAGTTCCGCAACTAGGTGGCGGCACGTTGTTTCATGTCTTACCACTCACTTAGTGTTGCAAGGTTGGCTACCATAGCCGTATTGCTTTATAGGTGTATTTTTGCCAGAATTAGTATGCCGCACAGTGGGCCAGAATCGGTATTTTTCGGAAAAAATCACAAAATGTTTGATTATTTTATTTATATGTTGTTGTTTTTTTGCAAATGGTAATAGTAATACGTATATTTTGGCATAATATATATTTTAAATCTACTATCTAAAAATGTTAAGAAAAAAGAAAAACCGAGTACTAGACCATCCTCTATTCAGATCTTATAAAAGACCTAAATTGACATCTAAAAAAATTGTTTTTTTCACAGAACAATCACTTGATCCTTCTTAGGTTATATATACAGGAAAGTCAAATTTCCATGGTTATTGTTATACAGGGTGAAATACCAAGTCAATTATGATTTTGTTATAACGCCCGCTGCCACAGAGACAAGAAGCATCGCCAACTATGTATTTATCTACAGAGATACGCAGCTGATTTCTGCCGTATCACTTAGGTCAAAGTACAGATAAAATAATTAAACTGCTCAGAACACATAGGTTCATGTAGCTAGTAGTTAAAATTCTAAGACTTTATGAGACTTAAAAAAAAAGTTTCATAGTAGGACCTTGCCAAATTTGGCATGACGCTTTTATATAACTTTTAATAATTTATTATATATATATATATATATATATATATATATATATATATATATATATATATATATATATATATATGTGAAGTAAAGTCCCTAGTTACTCGTTAAAAATACTGAAACCCATTTCATATACAAAAATGTAAATGTTGAACTTGAAAACACTTTTCCAGATTTTTTAAAGTACGATTTTTAGGTAACTTTGAACACATAAAGTTATGTCAACTGAAAGTGAATTCAAATATAATAGTTAGAATAGAGACTGTGTACAACTAACTAACAATTTAGTAAATCATCAGTCCTGGCCCATTTCTTCCATAATATAGAGACAATGTATGTAAGGCTAGATGTAGTCTCACCGTAATTAGAACCGCATACCGGTTTCGTCCTAATTAGAGCTGGTCAGTACGGTATACTAATTACAGCGTGAACACACCTATAAAGTAATACGGCTATGGTAGCCAGCCTCCTAGAACATTGTGAGATTTACGACAGGGTCGCCATCTCGGTGCGGAACCAGGTAGTATGTTGTCACAAGAGCTCCAAATAATACAAAATGTTATTTAAAAAAATTCTGAGCGCAGCAAGTGCGTTATGGTAGTGAACTTTTATAGAAATGATCTGGCACGCATATTTTTTCATTACTTTTTCTATTAACATAGAAATATTAATTTCGGTGTGTAGTTTCCTTTTTGTATCGTAAACTCACGTACCTAATTTGGTTAGCATAGCTTTTCTATTTTTTGAGATAATTTTTTTTTCCGAAAGAAAACCCAAAATTTTTCCAGAAGACCTGGTTTGATTTTCCTGGCTGTCCAACTTGTCCAAGCCACTTATAAAAGAAAGGTACATGCTAAGTTTTATCAAGATCGGTCCATTATTTTTTGAGTTATCGGTGTGATACATATATATATATATATATATATATATATATATATATATATATATATATATATATATATATATATATATAACATATAAAAATTGAAACTGACCCCGAATATGGGTTCTAGAGGTCCTAGATCGCGCTCATTTGAAGAATTTTTTTTCATATTAGTGAATTTTTTCTAAGAAAATTCACTAAAATGTCCTCTCTTGACAGACTGACAGACAAAAAAAGTTCGTTTCGAAATCATGTTTTCTATGTTTTCATACTTTTGACGACGTTTAAGTGAAAAAGATAATTGAAATTTTTTTCGCCGATGCGATACTTCCAACCTTGTGACGATGTGGCCGTAATATATAAATAAATTTACAATTAAATACAATATAGTTAAGGGTTAACATAAGTTTTTAAGTATAAACTATACTGATATCTATCGTGTTTAAAATTCTAGTTATATTTTTATGTTAAAATAACAATTTCTACTCTAACGATATAATGTCACTTTGATAACATTAAGGCACTTAATAATTTATTTTGCAATAATTTCCTCGTTTGGTGAATTACTTAGAAGTAGTTCTACTCTATTAGCATTGCCCTGGGTACTATATCATTAGTGCATGGACTCATAATCTATTAAAGCACAATAATAATAATAATAAAAAAACAACTTAATGTCTCCAGTATTATTGCCGTGTTGCATGTTTGTATATTGCATGCATAACCAACACTGAAGCCATAAAATTTCATTTACTCTTCCTTCTTTTCCTTTACTATTATGACGCTGCATTTGTTGCAACCTATTTTCGTAATAAATTTCGTAAGAAATAAGATATACAAATAATTGAATAAGAAAAATTAAAAACACTCTTAAAAAAGCAATTAGTTTTCTTTTATAAACATATACACTGATCAAGTCTATACAGTGTACGTGCGTGCGTGCGTGCGCGTTTGTGTTATTATTATTATTATTATTATTATTATTATTATTATTTTTATCATCATTATTATTATTATTATTATTATTATTATTATTATTATTATTATTATTATTATTATTATTATTATTATTATTATTATTATTGTTATTCGGATGACCATCGAGTGAGTTATTATTATTATTGGCGATGACGTCGAGTGAGGCAAACGAAATACAATATACTAAAACTCTGGACGCAGCAAGTGCGTTACGGTAGTGAATTTTCATAAAAATGTTTTTATTGCAAATATGTGTGTTTTCTTTTTAACAAAGCAAGCATCAATTTTGGTTACCAGTATAACGTATATAGTAAAAACAATGTGCCATGTTTTATAAAAATAACTTTATTGTGTGAAAATGTACAACAATTTCCGAAAGCAAACTTAAAGTGTTCCTGGAAAAACTCGTTTCTTGGTCCACCTTATAGGTTAATAGCAAATTGGGCTATTCAAATATGGAGCATTTGATCAAAATTCGCTAACATAACGCACTTGCTGCATCCAGTATTTCTTTTCTTATAAGCATGCATTATATTTCGATGGAACATGCAAAAATGCAATAACATAAAGCGTGTTTGATTAAAAGAAAGAAAATTTGTATCACCAACGACTTATGGGCCATCCTGCGATTTATTTTTTTAAGGTGTAGCTCAAGACACCCTATAATTAATATATACAAATTTTTTTCATATCTTGTATAATAACGGATATATTGAGCTTTATTGATTTTTTCCGAAAATTCGACAAAAATTATATACCATTAAACGATAAACTCTATAGCTAAGACTACCGCCAAGCATCAGAGAAAGGGTCTATTTGAAATGAATTTTCTGGAAATATTTTAGTAAAATGAAGGACAACGAAGGTTGAAACTAAGACCTCAGGGTTTGTAAGACATCCTTCTTGAGACATTTGATTTCCATAGCCCGTATTAGATTCAAGTTATTTGCCTAAATGTTGCCGATTTTGACGTTTCAAATTGCAACTTTGACGTTTTGAGGAAAACTCCAATTTATTTTTCTTTAAATGACTATAACTTTTTTGTCTTTTAACCTACATTGCTAAATTGGTAGGTAACTTACCTATAAGGATATAAACCGGCGTACCAAATTTGGTTGCCCTTACTTTGTTAATTCCGGAGATATAATTTTTTTTTAAGGAAGCACAAAATTTTTTGGGAAAACCTGGGCAGATTTTCCTGGCTAACGAACATATCCAAGCCATTTGCAAAAGGAATTTATTCACCAAACTTAATCAAAATCTGTCCATTATTTCTTGAGTTATCGGTGTGATACATACATACATACATACATACACACATATATATATATATATATATATATATATATATATATATATATATATATATATATATATATATATATATATATATATATATATATATATATATATAATTGAAACTGACCCCAGATATGTGTTCTGGGGGCCTAATTAGCGCTCATTTGAAGAATTTTTTTCAAAATTCAAAAGTCGGGATCTCCTCATTAGTGATTTTGTTTAAGAAAATTCACTAAAATCGAGACCTCAAAAACCGGGTCGCAGATGTGGTCAGTATCCAAGAAGCGGATAAAGGTGTGTAAGATGTGATTTCTTGGTGCATCCTGCATGTGCTAATGTATTAGAAGATGTCAAAAAAGTTTTGGGGACGCAGCAAGTGCGTTATAGTAGTGAATTTTCATAAGAATTGTACACTATTAGTAAGATATATTATTAAAACTAATGCTTTAAATTTAAATGGACCTCGGAGATCGGTTTTAGAGTCCCAGTTAGTGGTTATTTGATAAACTTTATATTTTTAATGAAGCTGAAAAATAAAAAGTTGGTCTTAGATATAATATATAAGTACCGTAAGTGTCTTTAAAAAAATGTGTTACAAATTTCATTAAGTTCACAAAAGTTTTTGAGAAAAAATAAATAATTATTTACAAAAGGAATGTACCAGCTAAATTATGAATAAGGCAGGTATTTTTCCTTATTAATTGCTTGGATGGTTTGTTTTAGTCACCCTATCCATTTTTTCAAGCAATAAACAACAAAAAGGGTTTTTTAGAACAAATTTATAGTTATCCACAAAGCTCATTATGTTATTTTTCTTTAATTTAGTACCCACGGTGCGTTTACATAAGTGTTTTATTTTAAATTTATTGAGTTATCGGAATTGAAATATTTTAAGAAAATTTTCTACCATAACTTACTTCTTGCACCCAGAGCCTTACCAACACTTTACGGTTGCTGTGTCCATACATTTTGAAAATGATAAAATATTGCAGCTTACTATGTAAGACTGACAAACAAGGCAACCTGATAATCATTTTTGGAAAAATATTTTAAACAATGAAATGAGATAACGATTTAAACATAAATTGTAAACATCTCGCTGCTTCGTCGTGGGGGCTCTTCTTCCCCTTCTGCACGCCTACAATCACCCTCAATGCATAAACAAGATCAATGTAAACAAAAAAAATTCCTTTGGTATAACCTCTACGGTGAATATAGAGGTTCTGCGGGCGGTAAACAGGATTTTAAGGAGGTATAGCTGCAAAATGGGATAAAGGAAGCTTAAGGAGGCCCAACTAAGCTGTTTCTTTCGCAATTTCCGCTCACATTTCCTTTTTATATTCTTGTCCGCCCAGAACCCCTATTCACATTGGTAACTTTCTTGTGGGCTGTTTGCAAGAAATTCTGCTTGTGGTTTGGGCATTTAGAAGGGGTTCTAAGCATAATTCTGAAAATATTTTTCTAAACGCCCCCACAAAATTTAATTTTAATGGGAGATTGGGTTATCACCATTTGAAATATTTTGATGAAAATTCGCTACCATAACGTACTTGAACTATTTTCAATACTTATTTACTATTACTGTATCTATAATTTTTTTAGATGAAATAAATATAAACAATACAAAATTTTGAAATTAAAATTTTAATTATTTAACCTAAACATCTGTTTATATATTTTTAACTAGGGATATATGTACTTTGTAGTACATACCTGGATATTATAAGTACTTGCTGTATTAGTTTGAGGTAGGTATATTTCTCCTTAAAATAATTTGGTTCGCTTTGGTAATACCTACCAGTGAATTCTGTATAGAGTTTACTAGGTATGGAAGTCATTTTGAACATCTTTGGTGTTTTAGTGAATTTTCTTAGAAAAAATTCACTAATGAGGAGATCTCGACTTTTGAATTTTGAAAAAATTTCTTCAAATGAGCGCGATCTAGGACCCCTAGAACCCATATCCGGGGTCAGTTTCAATTTTTATATGTTTATATATATATATATATATATATATATATATATATATATATATATATATATATATATATATATATATATATATATATATATATATGTATCACACCGATAACTCAAAAAATAATGGGCCGATTTTGATAAAATTTGGCATGTACTTTTCTTTTGTAAATAGCTTGGATAAGTTCGTTAGTCAGGAAAATCGGACAAGGTTTTCCGGGAAAATTTTGAGTTTTCATTCGAAAAAAATTCTTATCTCAAAAAGTAATAAGTCGATTTTAATAAAATTTGGCATGTACCTTTCTTTTGTAAATAGCTTTGACAAGTTTGTTAGTCAGAAAAATCGGACGAGGTTTTCCGGGAAAATTTTGAGTTTTCATTCGAAAAAAATTTTTATCTCAAAGAATAATAGGCCGATTTTGATAAAATTTGGCACGTACCTTCCTTTTGTAAAAGGCTTTGACAAGTTCGTTAATAAAAAAAATCAGATGAGGTTTTCCGGGAAAATTTTGAGTTTTTATTTGAAAAAAAAATTATCTTAAAAAATAAAAAATCTATGATAACCAAATTTGGTAGGTAGGTTTACGATATAAAAATCAAACTATACACCAAAATTTAGATTTCTATGTTACAAGAAAAAAAAGTTATAAAATATTTTGTGCCAGATCATTTCTATGATAATTCACTACCATAACGCACTTGCTGCGTCCAGGCTTTTTTTTATGGTTTCTTTATTTATTAGTTTTTAATAGCGTTTGTTAAATATCAGATATGTTAGTGTTCAATAAAATAATTAAGAAACATAATTTTGTTTTGATCTCGACTATGTAAATCTCAATTTCCTAAAACACGGGAGGTTTGTCGAAAAAGTAACAAGAGAAGACACAGTTAGAAAATTTTATTTGCTATGAAATTGATGGACTTTAACTTTCAAGTAGGTTAGGGTTTAAAAAATCATTGAAAAGGGTGACCCACCCCTAATTCACCCCTTTTGGAGTTTATATCAACTTCAGATTTTTGTCAAATAAGGCTGTTGATAAAAGTAAGCCACATACCAAATTTGGTTGTTCTATGTTAGGGCACTGCATTAATACATCTGTTTCTTGTAATTATTAAAGAATCTTCCGAGGTCAATATGTCACCAACCATGGGCGAAAAATTGTATATAAAAATTCGGCATGTTTTGAAGTCCTCTACACAAACACATTCTGTGTATATTGCGGTGTGAAACACCCCCTATATATATATATATATATATATATATATATATATATATATATATATATATATATATATATATATATATATATATATATATATATATATATATATATATATATGTATATGTTTATATACATGGTGATTCTTTGGCGAAAAATAAGGGGTGTTCTTTTTATAAAGTTTTTCTTGAAACCCCTTTTTCTCCAAGTTACAGCCCTTTGAAATTTTGGCAAAAAAAAGTTTTCATTAAATTTCTCCGTTACGAAATAATTTGAAAAAACCAAATTTTGCAGATGCATGAGGCTAACAAAATAATAGTTTTAAATGGATTTTGTAACCCTATAATGTTATCACAAGAGGGTGAAAAAACCTACCCTTACATTATTTTTTAATCAGTACTTTTTATTGTGTGTACCATTTTCTATTTAAAAAAATGATTAAAAAGGAGGATTTATTTAGCAACTGTTTTATGTCTTGACATTCTCTCATAAAATTGTTAGTATCATTGCAAAAAAAAAAAAATGCTACTCACATCGATGTCACATGAATTTCCAGAGTGGTTGTTATTTGCTGAAAAATCAAGTACGTGGTAGGCTGTCAAATAGCGTCATAATTACACTAATATTAATTGTTCTGGTTGTTGTCAATCTATCGAGAATTTTTTAAACACTTAGAACAAATAAGTTAATAAAATGGTAAATTATACCAATTCCGAAATGGCAGATATGCATTTTGAATATGGCTGTGCTAATGGCAACAGATTAAGAGCACAGCGCCCCTACACTGAGTTATATCCAAATAGAATTGTACCCCATCACAGCATATTCGCACGCATTCATCAACGTCTGCAAGAAGAAGGAAATTTTTCAAGAAATACCGCCGATTGCGGGCGTTCTAGAGAAGTAAGAGCTGTAGCACTTGAAGGGGCTGTCATCAATTTAATTGAAGAATCTCCTGGTACAAGTACAAGAAGAATCGCTCAAGTCTTAAATGTCAGCTATTCCACGGTATTTAGAATTTTAAAAGAACAACTACTGTATCCCTACCATATCCAACGAGTTCAAGCGCTCTTACGTCGTGATTTTTACCTCGTTTAATGTTTTGTCAATGGATGCTTTAAATGATTACTCAAATTCCACAGTTCTTATCTTCTTTACTGATGAGGCCAACTTTTGACGAGAATCTATTAGAAATTTTTATAATAACCACATATGGTCTGAAGAAAACCCACACGAAATTACGGAATCTCATGTTCAACACCAGTTTTCATTAAATGTATGGCTTGCTGTCATTGGTGATGACTTAATTGGACCATATTTTCCTCCGATAAGACTTAATGGAGAAGTGTACTGCCATCTACTCAAAGAAGAGTTACCCCTACTTCTTGAAAATATTCCTTTATAAATTAGACAACAAATGTGGTACATGTACGACGGGGCTCCGGCTCATTTTAGTATCAACGCTCGTAACTACTTGAACGAAGTTTACACAAATCGTTGGATAGGTCGAGGAGGCCCACAGAATTGGCCTGCCCGATCTCTTGAATTGAATCCGTTGGATTTTTGCCTGTGGGGGTTTTCTAAAAACCTTAGTTTACTCAAGTCATGTTGAAAACATCGATGACCTCAGAAATCGTATTATCGCATCATGTAATATTATAAGAAACACACCCGGTATTTTTCATAGAATACGAAGTTCAATGTGTAACAGACTTAGAGTCATGCGTTCTCTCCGAAGGGGGGGCATTTTCAAAATTTATTATGATGATACGTACTGACATTCTGTTATTATTTCTTTTCATTTCTTATTTTGTTAATTGTTAATTATAAAATAGTAGTACAGTAGTTGTTGTTTCTTATTATGAATTTTTGGAAATTAGTAAAAGCCAGAACAATACATATTAACATATTAGTGTACTTATGACGTTATTTGACAGACTACCACGTACTTGATTTTTCAGCAAATAACAACCACCATGAAAATTCACGTGACATTGATCTGAGTAAAATTTTATTTTTTTGTGATGAACCTAACAATTTTATGAGAAAATGTCAAGACATAAAAATATGATAGATGAATCCTTCTTTTTAAATCTTTATTTTTAATAGAAAACGGTACACGCAATAAGAAGTACTGATAAAAAATAATGTAAGGATAGGTTTTTTCCACCCTCTTGTAATAACATAATAGGGTTACAAAATCCATTTAAAACTGTCATATTGGTAGCCTTATGCATCTGCAAAATTTCGTTTTTTTAAAATTATTTCATAACGGAGAAGATTAATGAAGCCTTTTTTTGCCAAAATTTCAAGGGCTGTAACTTGGAGGAGAAGGGGTTTCAAGAAAAACTTTATAAAAAAGATACCCCTTATTTATCACCAAAGAATCTTTTTCGCATCAATTTAGAAACACCCTGTATATGTATATATATATATATATATATATATATATATATATATATATATATATATATATATATATATATATATATATATATATATACTAACTATAACAGGATTTATAATACGGCATTTCTGTACTAAACAAGAAGAAGGGTTAAGGGCAAAGCCGCAAGGAGACAACCGCATACACGTGTTTCAAGCTTATTAGCGATCATCAGTACGGTATAGCCAGGTGAAGATGGGAACACTCTGGATGAAGATGCAAAAATACACGGAGTCACAACAGGCAACCACTGCACATTTGCAGCAACATTTGGAAGACCCTCAATCCGAGGAAAACAACCAAAAATGCCACGGAGGCAAAGAAATCACCTGCGTGAGCATCTGGAGCCCAGGAATTTATACTAACTATAACAGGATTTATAACACGGCATTTCTGTACTAAACAAGGAGAAGGATTAAGGGCAAAGCCGCAAGGAGACAACCGCATACACGTGTTTCAAGCTTATTAGCCATCATCAGTACGGTATAGCCAGGTGATTGAGGGTCTTCTAAATGTTGCTGCAAATGTGCACTGGTTGCCTGTTGTGACTCCGTGTATTTTTGCATCTTCATCCAGAGTGTTCCCATCTTCACCTGGCTATACCGTACTGATAATGGCTAATAAGCTTGAAACACGGGAATGCGGTTGTCTCCTTGCGGCTTTGCCTTTAACCCTTCTCCTTATATATATATATATATATATATATATATATATATATATATATATATATATATATACATACATAATTTGTAACTGACCCCGGATGTGAGCTCTAGGAGACCTAGTTCACGCTCATTTGAAGAATTTTTCTCAAAATTAAAAAGTGGAGATCACCTCATTAGTGAATGTTATGTACGAAAATCACTAATAAATAAACAAATAGTTAATATTATAAAGAAATCATTGTCATGACTTCATGAATATGTCAACAATATCACGAAACACCTGTGTAATATATAAGCCGCAACCTTATTTTTTATCGCCTTAAGATTTATTTCCTAACTTCAAGTTTTCGTTCCTCTTAGACGCCGAAGAAGTTTTAGCTGCGTATCTCTTCTACAAAAATAATGAGGCAGACTCGGAAACAATTGTTTAGGTTAAACAATTCTCAAGTAATAAAACAGCATACTAAGTCATCAAATTCCAGTAGACCTCCAATCTCCCCGCTTGAAGAATAGCTCTCACCTTGAAACTTCACCCCAAGTCTATATTCTCCCGCCTACTATTTAACACAGAAAAGATATTTCCACAAAGAGAAAGTATGAGCGTATTTAAGTTCGTCTCGTGTAATTAAGGCTTCCCAAGAGTCACGAATAAGGGTTAACTACATTTGTTCACCATAATGTGGGGTACATTCAGCCTTTTACGTAGTTTTGCGGGCTTTATAACCACATTAACAAGTTGTAATGCGCACTCCGTGACAACCCGGCTTTTACTTCACCTCAAATATAAAATCAAATACATTATGGACATTGTTTTTAGGTATTTTAGTCTCACCGGGTGTTTATTTTGTCAAAGTGTGTAACAATGTTTATCCATTTGCGTGGCCTAATGTGCTGAGTGCGATTAGAAAGAATCGTGACTCTGGTCTCAGATTTAATTACAATATCTTAGGGTTGTTACTGTGTACAAGAAAACTTAATTACAGAAGTTAGAACTAAAAGGTTTCGTAAAGCGCCATGTTGCAATTTGCACATAATATGTAGGTCTTATTTTCAACACTTAAGCCAGCTTTTTTCTACCCTACAAATACGAGTAGTTCTGCTCTCTTTAACCGGTACATACACGGTGTCCCCGTAGCGCGTCAAAGTCCAATAGCGGCCTTATTAAACAGATTTGGAAATACTTTTAGTGAATTTTTTTTAAATTAATGAGGAGATCGCGACTTTTGAATTCTGAAAAAAATTATTTAAATGAGAGCAAACTATGACCCCTAGAACCCATATCCGTGGTAAGTTTCCACCTACTGGCCTAATAGGGATGTTTGGTTTGTGAATTTAAAATACCCATACATATTTGGTGGGTGGGTGTTTTTTTTGTAAGTATATCTTAATTTAGTGAACAAGAAAAGGATTGCCATGGTTGCCACGAAATGGCGACGTCGCTATTTGATGACTATGAAGTGAAATATCTGTATCTCTTAATTTGGACTCTTGGACTGAAGTAAAATTGGCTAAATCGTAATATTCTGATGCCAAATGTCTACTGCTGCTCTATGTGCTATAACTTTTAGACCACCTATATAACAAAACGTTAGCGATTCATTGATCTATGTCAGTTAATAATTATTTAATAAAATTGCTTTTTTATTTGTTTATCATCTCTAAATTACAGAAATCAGGTCATATGTTCGGACGAAATATTTTCAAACTTCATGATATAAATCCAGTTTTTTAAAATAAAAATAGTGTTAGCAAAACTACAATGATTAACCTAAATTTGCATATGTATATATATATATATATATATATATATATATATATATATATATATATATATATATATATATATATATATATTATAATGATAATGGGATTTTGAAAAAATTGTAATCTTATATTATATTGGTTAAAATCAAATGTACTTTATATATTTGATGAGTTTTTATTTAATTTTATCTGTGTTTTACTAGATATATAAATAAGTTATACCACATATATTTTATATTAGCTCCGATTTTGACTACATTCTTCGTAGGTAATATTGAGTTCTTTCTTTTCAAATCTATTCAATTATTTTAATTTTTTCTAATTTATTTGCCCACTGTTTGAACTAGATATATTATTTAGTTTCTCAAATAATAATACTGCTTCGTAGCTTTATGCATACCTTTCTTTTATTTCTCTCTATATTAATTTTTATAAGCATAAACAAAACATAACCACTACTTAAAATACACAAAATTATTAAAATATTATTTGAGGCTCTTTTATATTAGTATTTTATATAAAGATCAAGGTTCTGCAATTCCAAACCTGTGATTTTACACATCAACTCAAATTTTCATTTAATATTAAAGAGACATATATATATATATATATATATATATATATATATATATATATATATATATATATATATATATATATATATATATATATATATATATATATATATATATATTAGGGTTAGGTCCCTGGAAACTTCTTCATTTTTGAACAAAATTTAAAGCAACATTTGTGTTTTTGATTTAACGACGTTTCGCCGCCTTCTGCGCGGCTTCTCAGGTTTTTTTAATTCTTTATATTATTTTATACTAATCTATTAACATTTCACGTTTACCGTTGAGAGCTGTAAACATTAAAAAGGTATTTTTAGAAAGTAGGTTCCCTTTAGATTATTGCAATAATGTTTTTATAAATTATTTAGATTTATATCTTACCTGTGTGTTACACCATCACTCAATTGTAATTGCCGGAAAATATACCTTAGTTGTTTATTGTAATTTTTAATCTTTAAGTACGTTATTATATTTAGAGAGGACATTTTGTATTATTATCCGTATTTGAAACAGACATGCGTGTTGTCGGTGATTGATTTCAATCAGAACAACTAGCAGACACTAACACGCATACATAGTTTCCTGTAATTTGTCAACGCTCACAAACCGAAGCATAAAACGACACAGACAGTAGGACCAGATGACATATTCCAACTTTGACGGCAACCAAAGAGGTTGTATATGTTAGAGGGAACAAAGCCGAGTTTGCAGCCTGTCGATTTCCCACTCTTGTCACCGTCCAATCACAAACAAAATTTTGAATAACGCGCTAATGTGTTTTGTTTTGATTCGTTCCCCCAACCGCTCTTGAAGTTATTGTCAGCTGTCAACAAGTATTTGAAGTGTTTGTTGATTTGCGATTAGAGGTTATCTTGTGTGTTTTGCCGTTTTTTAGCAGTGTTTTAAGAGTGTAAAAGTTAAAAAATGCCAAGGTGTATTGTGAAGAACTGTATGTACAATAAAAGTGCCAATTATGAAAAGGATAAAGCAACTGTGCATTTATTTCGGTAAGTTGTTTACATGTCTTCTGTTTCCTTGTTTGGCGCCAAATGTTTATTGGTTTTCACAGGTCCGTATTTACACATTGTATTGCTTTTGTTAAATCTTTAGCATTTATTATTGTCAATTGTGTTTTTTTAAGAAATAAAATCTTAATAATGCATTATTTATTGAATATTTGTAATGAAATTAAGCATTTTGTTTGGCAATTATTATTTGAATTAGATGTATTTACCTATGTAGTTCCAGTAGAAGCAGAAAAAAGTAGAATAGTTTCGTTTTATCTATTACTGCATCTTTCTAGAGGTTCAGTCACTGATAAAGTAGATAATTCGAGATATTATTTTCAGATTTCCCAAAGCTGGTGAAAGATACGAGGCTTGGAAACGAGCATTAAATTTAAGCGATGAAGATATTTTTATGAACTCAAATGTGTGCGATTTACATTTTACCGAGGAATCTTATGATTTAGAAAAATCACCTTTTGCAGTACACTTAAAAAAAAGTTCTATACCTGTATTGGTAAGTACTGAATCAAGGTTATTAATTTATGTAACTATTAGTGATATATATATATATATATATATATATATATATATATATATATATATATATATATATATATATATATATATATATATATATATATATATATAGCCAAACAGCGGTTTTTCAATGGCACTGCTATCAGTGATGGCTATTTTTAAATAACAGGGACTTTAAACAACTACTGCGATTGTGGTTTAGCCATTTACAATGCTGCAGTGCGTATGCTTTTATTTTAAACACTCACAAGGTGTTAGTGTTAACCGCTTAATTGAAACCACAATATGATCTTCAAATAGCTTTTAAATTATATTAATTTTAAAACTACTCAGATTTTTACTATTAATAGAAGTTCTATAAAATTAGCATATTACAAGAATATACGATGAGAGAAATCTACATATTATTTTTATTTTAATATAATGAAAAAGTTGGAAGGCATATATATGCTACAGTTCGGTGCTGCTTTAATTTTAGATTCAGCAGGTTTTTCCATGATATAATGACTTACAAGATATATGATATTGCGCATATGCCCCGTCCCCTCCTATGACATCACATGGTGAGTAACGTTATAGAAGGCCAACTACACACTTAACACAAAGTCATTCGCAATCAAAAAGTTTCTATACGTCAGTTTAATGTGGTTGAAGTTACATTCCACTTCGTCGCCTATATTGTCTTTTTCAGATAATATAGAACGCAGCACATAATTTAATCTTTTTCATTTTTATATTACATATATATATATATATATATATATATATATATATATATATATATATATATATATATATATATATATATATATATATGCACAAGTGAAGTATAATAATTAAGGGGAGCCCTGAATTAGCATTGGTGATACACAAACTTAAAAAGTAGAGAAGACGTTTGTAGACATTTACAGGGGGCGTTAACATTCATAAACTTGATTTGATCATCATGTCACATAATCATAGTATAGTATTCTGATCTTAAAAAATTACTTCCAACTGTATGCACTCAAATAGCAGTAAAATACCTAATTTGTTAAGGGGTTGTGATGAAACGTCAAACTCCACTGTACGACAGCATATTATTATTGCATTGGACTCACCACATGACGCCATGCGCATGACGGTTCTAAAAATAGATAGTCTCATTATCACATCTCGCGTTATTTGTATCATGAGTTTTTCGTTTTCTACCTATAAGAAAAGGAGAAATGTTGTATTCTAATACTGGCGAGAAGGAAAGTATACAGATACTTCTACTCGCTCGCACAAACTGCGATTGCGTGTATTATGAATACAGCAATTGCTGTTTGTCATGGAGTTTTTAGTATAAGGTGAATTTCATAGAAATAATTACTCTAATGATTTGTGTAAATCTCGGTTTTCACAATCGCTGTTGTTTTGTGTTTTAATAACAGCTGCTAACAGCGATCTTTTAATAGAAGCGATTAAATCACCGGTAGCTATATATCGCTCATCTCTAGTAACTATGCTACTAATTACATTCACGTAATATATTGTTATGATATTTATCGTAATTTAATTAGCCCTGCAAATTAACATTAATGGTATTCGTTTCAAATTTATTTATGCAGGTAACAAACAAGCCATCAACACAAGTCGTTTTTGGCGAGCAGCCAATGACTGATATAACTGCTATCAATGTGCCATTTGCAGCTGCCCCGTCAACTAGTACTTGGTCTGGTAGCAATGTACCTGTAATGGATTATTCTCGGCCATCAACAAGTGCTGGTTTTTATGAAGAGAAAACTGTTGTAGAGGTACCGCAAAGATCGTTTAGTAGTTTAGGATTTGCTGAAATGAAAACACCTTCAATGCCACCCACTTTGAAGGACATGGTGAGTTAAATTCAGTTTTTGCCGTTTATGAAATCAGTATAATTTTAAAAAACCTAATATGTTATTCCATCACATTTTATGTGGTGTTTAAGTTTGTATAGTCCATGATTAAATAAGTTAGAAACAACTGTTTTGCAATTTATCTCAACCACTATTAACCAAAATGTGTTGTTGGAAATTTTGTTTATATATTCATTTTACTTGAGAAAATAAATGGTTTATCATTGAACATTTTTTATAGGTTGTTACACCGCGCAAACGTAAACTGAAGAAGCAGTTATTCGATGCACGAAAAAAAATTAAACGGCTCAGCAGTAGTGTTCATCATTATAAGAAGAGAACAGCAACCCTTGCGAATATAATCAAACAACTAAAAGGTAAAGTAACCGATGAAACATTAGAAACATTAATGCAAATAGGACCTAATGAAGAATTTTTACAAAGACAATTAGGTCGTAAACATAAGTATGAAAATCAACTTAAAGCTTTTTCTCTTACGCTGCATTATTACTCTCCCAAAGCTTACAGTTTTGTCAGAAACACATTTAACTCGGCTCTTCCTCATCCAAAAACTATATCTAGATGGTATCAAAGCGTTAATGGGGAAGCTGGTTTTACGTCAGAGGTGTTCAACTTATTAAAGTCAAAATCAGAAAGCACAGATGGAAAACTTATATGTTCTTTAGTCATAGATGAGATGGCAATTCGCCAACATATAGAATGGGATGGGGTAAAATATTATGGGTTTGTAGATTTTGGTACAAATCTTGAGACCGATTGTAACCCTGTAGCCAAAGAAGCTCTTGTTTTTATGCTTGTTAGCATTAATCAATCATGGAAGCTTCCTCTTGGATATTTTTTAATCGACTCTTTAAGGGGTACACAAAAACAAAATTTGGTATTACAGTGTTTAACGCTACTAAATGAGTCGGGCATATACGTGGTCTCAATAACTTTTGATGGGGCAACAAATAATCTAACGTTGGCAAAAGAACTTGGCTGTGATTTGAATTGGAGGAACATTAACTCAACGTTTGTTGATCCTAGTTCAGGTAGGAAAATTGCAGTCTTTTTTGATCCATGTCATATGATCAAACTGATAAGAAACACATTAGGCGATAAAAAATTAATAATTGATGAGAATGGGGAAAATATAAAGTGGGATTATTTAGTAAAATTAAATGAGTTACAGGATCAGGAGGGCGTTCATTTAGCAAATAAATTAAGAAAATCGCATATATTTTATACAAACCAAAAAATGAAGGTTAAATTAGCCACACAACTTTTTAGCCACTCAGTGGCACATTCTTTGGAATATTGCAATGAAGTTTTACATCTTGAGGAGTTCAAAGAATGTGAGGGAACTGTGAAATTTATCCGACTTATAAACAATTTATTTGACATTCTTAATTCTAGAAATTTAAACAATTCAGATTTTAAGAAAGCAATAAATGCAGAAAATTTTGAAAACATTAATGTATTTTTAAGAGAGCTATCACAATATTTAACGTCACTTAGGATAATTGATGGACCGCTTCTGTGTGAGAGTGGTAGAAAAATGGGTATAATTGGCTTTTTATTTTGCATACAAAGTTTGCAATTTGTTTATAAAACTTTAATTGCCGACAATAATTTTTTGCTGTATTTTCCCACTTACAAAATCAGTCAGGATCATATTGAGCTTTTTTTTGGGCAAATTAGATCCATGGGAGGCTATAACAATAACCCATCAGCAAAGCAATTTAAAAGTGCATATAAAAGGATGATGGTGCATCTTGAATTAAAAGATTCATTTAAAGGAAATTGTATCCCTTTGGAAGCAATTCCTATTCTGTCACCCATTGAGGTAATAAATAAAACTTGTGGGCGAGAACGAATATCTGAAGAACCAGATGAAGATATGAGTCAAATAGATAATTTTGACGACGACACAGTTCTTCAAATATTAGATATCAATATATCAGAGTTTAAGAAAGAAGTCGTGACATATATATCTGGCTATGTAGTAAGGAAAATAACAAAAGCTCTGAGATGCGAAGAATGCGCGGGTGAACTTGTTGGGGAGAGGTCTGCGTTATTAACATCGTTTATAGATCAGAAAGACAAAGGTCAACTCCTCATATACCCATCTGACGATGTAATATCTATTTGCACTATTGCAGAAAAAGTTCTTCAAACATACTTAAATGAATCTGCGGTGATTATAAATGTAAAGGAAATAAACATGCGAATATTAAAAACTATAATAAACCAAAACAGCATATTTAAAAAACTTGAAGTTCACTTTCGAGAACAAAATCTTTTGACTTGCCATTATGGCCATCTAATTAAACTAATATCATCTATGTATGTTTCTATTAGAATACATCATTATAACAAAAATCTATTTGATAAAAGTAGAAGTTTAAGGGCTGTTTATAACAAACTTCTCTTATTTAAGGGCCAATAATTCAGTGTACATTTCAAGTACTCGTATGTCCTTCAAATAATGTTATCGGGAAGTTATTATGTCTTATAATATGACCAATAAATTTTAGCTTCCTCTCGATTTCTTTGAGCAAGCCTCTTTATTCTTTCACCTCTCCTAGCACACTTTGAAGCGTCTTTCTATCAACCTGCACTGTCTTTGACATTTTTCTTGTCTACATTTCAAAAGCTTATATTCTCTTCATATCCTGCTTAACTACAGCCCAAGTTTCCGCCCCATACATTACCATACTCCATACACGTACGACTTGCATTTGTTCCTCATGTACAGGTTAAAATGTTTATTAGTGAGAACAGTACTTTGGTTATTGAATGCTTGTTTTGCCATCGCGATCCTCTTCAGACCTTTCCTACACTTACCATCATCTGTGATAATACTTCCAATCAATTATTTGAAATAATCTAATAAATCAAGCGTCATGTTATAAGATTTAAAAGCTACTTTTGTATTTGTATAGGTATTCAAAATTTGTGAAATGCACACGTAACGCAATCTACATCGATCAAACTTCTAGAAATTTTAACACCCGATACAAAGAACATATTTTTGCATTTAGAAATAACCATCCTGACAAATCCACATTTGCAAAACATATTATTGATACCCAACATAGACCCACAGTAAATAACGGCATAAAACCACTACATTTTTGTCATGACAAGTGTAAACTATACTTGTTTTAAGCTTTAGAAGTAAAAAAGCATATACACGACAATATTTAGGATTTCTGAGATATTCTTCTTCCTAATTAAATAAATCAGACAACATAAATCTAACTATTTTTTCCAAAAAGTTGTTATAAGACATGATGTGTCGATATTTTCATTGTATAGTCTGCTTTATTAATGTGTTTGTTTAGTTATTTTATTGTTGTAATTGTTATTATAGTTATTACTGTTATAGGTTTCTTCTATCTTTATGTTAAATATTGATATACATCACGTAGACATTTTAAAGGCGTCATACGTCATATTTGTTTTATTTTATTTTCACTTTTAAAGATTTTTTTAATTATAACATCATAAAATAGCAACAGATCTTTATTTGTAATTGTCATGATTTCGTATTAATTCAAATTTTTTCTGTCTGAGGATACTATCAAGCAGCAAAACCAGTAACAGAGACGTTGAAGAACATCTATAATTCAGAAGGGCCACTTGCTCCAGTTAGCTTACGCGCTGGCTACGTCCTTCACCTACAAAAACGAAAACCAACAGTGAAGCCAGAGAAGTAGTCTCCAAGTCTGTATGAAGTATGGACCAGTTTCACGAAGTAAGGGCAACAGCAATCAATGAAATTAATCTCTATTTCTTTAAAAGAGACAAGGAATGTTAACATTAATTTGTAAACAGTACAATGTACTTTATGTTGTATTTTCTTCTGTTTTTGAAATAAAAACTATTATTATTTATCCAACCTTTTGAATATAAAACTTTATCCAATATATTCATCCAACAATTTATCCAACCAATAACCCAAAAAAAATTTCACTGATTTGGAGAAAATTTTGGAATTACGCTTATTTTGCTAATGGCTTGGATGAGTTCGTTCATCAGATCTTAACACATAGTTTTTCCTAACAAAAAATTAAATATATTTTTTTAAACGCAATAGCTTTCAAATTGTTTAAGTGATTGGAACGAAAATTTACAACTTAAAAGAACATACAGAGATGTGGTTGTGTACCAATTTTCAAGTCTTTTGATCAAAGAAAAATGAAGTTATTCGAAATTAATAATAAAATAATCCTCGACATCACTTCAAATTCTGTAACGCAATATCTACAATGTTGGACAAAGGCAGAGCACTACAGCTACCTGTACTGTTATGCTATTTAAATAAATTGTAGATAAAATCTAAATAATGGAAGTCACAACCATTGCCAGATGTCAAGATGTTCCTGCCGGGGTTGCCCGATCTTCAGAAATTTCATGTAGTTAAACCTTTCATGTATAAACATATGAAATTTTTACAACTTCTGATAATAAAGAAAACATTTAATAAAATTTAATTTTATCAGTCAGTTAAAAAATACTGTATTTAATACCTGCAAATTTCGAATTACCCATTTCTCATGATTTTTAACTTAGGTATCCCTCCGATCATAATTTAATCTATCCGACAACTTTGTTAGACTGCGTCTGTGCTGAAGCTCAGCTGTCATTTGTCATTGTGTGGTAGTGTTATTTATTGACAATATCAAATTGGAAATTTAGGACAGTAGAAACAGACACCATAAACAAAGAAGAAATTGGAAATTTAGCCTCTAGTGTAGGTTTTTGACATGATACCATTACTAGAGAGATATGATAATGTGGCAGCATAATAATATTATGCTAATGCTGTGGTACAGTCAGTTTGGCGTTTCATCATATCTCGTAACACACCAGCTGTTGTGTGCATACAGTTAGATGTAATTTTTTATTATCAGAATACTACTGTAACATGATGAAATCAAGTTTATAACTGTTAACATACTGTAAATAATTTCTCCACTTTTCAAGTTTGTGTTGCTGCAATGTTAATTAAGGGTTCCCTTAATTATACGCATATTGTGCTTATAAATGTAATATAAAAATAAAAAAGAAATGAAAATGCAAGTGAACCCATTTACCTTAGCTCTGTATTCTACATTATCTGAAAAAGACATTATAGGCGACGAAGTAGAATGTAATTTCGGTAAATTTGCAGTTGACTGCATGAGGGTTTTAGATATTTTTTTCCAGCAACATGCTTAGAACCCTCCTCGGCCACAAGACAAATTTTCTGGCAAACAACCCCCAAGAAAATTAAGGGACTTTGAAAACATGCGTTTTTCACATTTTACAGCAATACCTCCTTTAAACCCTGTCTACCCCATATTCGCCCAGGTCCAGCAACCTTCTTGGGGGTTGCTCACAAGAAATTTTTCTTGTGCTTTATGCTTTGAAGGTAGCATGCACAAGGGGAAGGAGAACCCCCCGAATTTTTGGGTGAGGAGCAGAAACCCTCTTCCTCCTGGGGGTTCTTCTCCTGCATGCATACAATCACCCTCAATGCATCAACCAACGGATTTTTTTTCCAGATTTCTAGTGTATTTTTCTAGGGTATATTTCCTGTTTATCAATTGCTTTGTTTGAGTTTTGTATCCAAATTACTCTATAAATATATGTCATAGATCATGTTTTTGCTTGTCCTTCTTTACCTTGTTTTACTGTTCCTAATTTAATTAATTAATTTTCATAACTTTTAATATAAGGCTAAATCTTACAGCTTATATAAATATATTATTTAATATTGTTATGAAAATTCACTATCATAACGCATTTGCTGCGTTCCGAACCTTTTTAGGTTACCTATTTATACAAAAGCTTAAGAAATTCATGAATAAGCATTACATTTCAATGATTGAATAATTTCAGTTTTATTTCTAAGCAAACTAAAAATTCCTAAATACGTCCCTGACGTTTCTCCCACTTAAGTCACCAAACTCCGCCCAGTTAGGAAAAGTGTACAGGCTTCTTCTATTGCAAAACTGCACCTTTGTTACCTCTATCCCTTACAACCTCTTTGACGGCAACACACATTTGACGCTAGGAATCAATCACTGACAACTAAGAAACTCTAACACGCATGTCTGTTTCAAGTACAGATAATTATACAAAATGTCCTCTCTTAATAAAATTTACTAACAGACCTCAATAAAAAGAAGATTAATGATTTACGAAGACTCCTTTGGAAATTGTTTGATTTTTAAACATAAGTCAACTGAAAAACAACACAAGAAAAGTTGCTATGGATATAACACTATCGCGACAATTAAGATTACTGCCATTCTTAATTATCTGAACAATTTGAGGTTTATTTAACACGTTGCTTAAAATTTTGTACTAAATAGTTTGTTTTCTGTTTATTTTATATATTATTCAGCAATATGTTCAGTAAAGAAGAATATTTTGACATGTTGGAATGTTATATTCGTTCTAACTGAAATACTGAGGCAGCTGCAAATTCATATCAAAACAACTACCCAGAAAGACGACAACCAAACACCAAAATATTTCACAGGAGAGTGACCAATCTATTGAACGACGGTAGCTTCCACGCAAAGAAACTACCAATGCCTATAAATGAAGAAAGAAATAATGCCGTCTTACAGGTTTCAAATGAAAACCCTCCGCAATCTGTTCAGTTTTATGGTGAACAAATCGACGTTCCAAAAAGTAAGGTACACAGTGTATTAAAACAAAGTCATTACCATCCATACAAACCTACAATCGTACAAGGCTTAAATGTTGACGATTAGCCTATGCGACTTCAATTCTGCAGATGGTATCAATCATAATGTCAGCAAGATGAAAATTTTAATTTGAAAATAATATGGACTGACGAATCCAGATTTACAAATTGTGGTGTGTATAAATGCCACAAAGGGCATTATTGGGCAAATGAAAATCCCCATCTAAAGAATGAAAGACGATTACAAGACAGATTTGGTATTAATGTTTGGTGCGGCTTATTAGGTAAAAAACTGTTATTTTGATTTATAGATTAGACAGTTAATTTTAAAAAAATACGTAACTTCGGTTGGTCCCTTCTTTTTTAAAAATAATTTAACTGGGGAAAGGTATCTTAATCTATTGAGAAATGATATCTTACCAACAATTAGAAGAGTTCGTGATAATTTAGACGAGATTTGGTACGAACAAGACGGTTGTCCAGCTCACAATGCTAGGATCGTCAAAGAATTTTTGTACCAAAATTTTAATAATCGTGTCATTTGTAACAATGGGCCGTTTCATTTGTGTCCTCGAAGCCCTGATATAACACCCATGGATTTTTATTTTTTTGGGAGCCCTTTAGAATAATGTGTATAAATTCGATCCACCACAAAATATCAATGAATTAGGAAAGAGAATCACGGAAGCTATGTATCATATTAACTAAAACACCCTCACCAGAGTTTGCAGGCATGTTTCAAAAAGGTCGCCATATTGAACAATTTTCTATTTAGTGTATTTTTAAGCTTCTATTTTAGTATTTGTTGAGTTCCGTTTCTAATTGTGTTGTCTTGTGGAGTTTAAGTTTGTATTTGTTATTGCCCGATTTCGTTATTAAACTGTTTCACATAATATTACCTAGCATTATTACCAAATTAAGTATTGTAAATTAAATCACAATATTTTTTTATCGTGAATCATTACGGACAACTATGTTAAAAGTAAAAGTCTATTGTTAGACTCCATGACCTACTGCTTTTTGAACACTTTTTTTGTGTCATTTGTTTTATGGTTTTGGATTTCATAGTCTACTATCCTCAAAACGATTGTTAGTGTAATTACAAGATTTCTCAAGCATGTTGTACATCATTGGAAAGCTCTTTTCACAGGCTATCACATGAGCAAAAAATCCAATATGGCTGCCATAATAAAAACAAACGTTGATAAATGTAGCTTAAAAACTAATGACAATCCAAAGTTGAGAATAGCACAAAAATATTACTCTCTAAAAAGTGTCCTCATAATGTGCAAGTCTTAGACATGTCAGATCAACGCCTATTTAAATATTGAAGAAAAAAGATATCGACTAATTTTTTTTTTCAAAATAACTCTAAAACGAAAAGAGTCAGGGCAAAATACAAGTCATATTTGAAAGGAGCATGAAATTCTACAAAACATTGCTAATTTAACTGTATCCCTATCTCTAATAATAACGGAGATAGCAATACATTCCCACCCGGCTTGACACAGACTCTATATATATATATATATATATATATATATATATATATATATATATATATATATATATATATATATATATATATATATAAGTCACACCGATAACTCAAACAATAATGATCCGATTTTCATCAAATTTGGCACATACCTTTCTTTTGCAAGTGGCTTGGACAGGTTCGTTAGTCAGGAAAATCGGCTCCGGTTTTCCCGGAAAATTTTGTATTTTCTTTCGAAAAAAAATTATATCTCCGGAAATAACAAAGTAAGGGCAACCAAATTAGTAAGCTGGTTTCTGTCACAAAGTGTATCCTGTGTACAAAGATTCAGATCTCTATCTTAAAAGACAAAAAATGTAGAGGTAAATTAATTTTTAATTAAGTAAATCTGATTCAAGAAAGTTAAAACGTCATCAAAATTGATTTAATATGAATGGGAGTAAAAATGCTATACAAGAAATGACTAACAAGCTCCTAGATATGTGTATACGTCGTTATTTTCCTTGATTTCGTTATAATATGAGTAAAAAATCTATTCTAAATCTAAATGGTTTTGTGTAAATTTTGAAACATTGAACCAATGTATTACGGGATAGAGCTGTTGGTAGATACATGTCGAGTATATCTCAGTGGCCCAAGTCCCTGTATATCGGATAATCAAATTCAATTGACTCCTGTATGACGAGTTCGAATCCTAGAAGTAAAGTGACATTACCTTTTTCAATTTTTTTAGTCTCATTTCACGTTTATCGTTATCTAATCAGATTGTTCTTATTTGGATGAATTTTTTAGGGAGTTTTTGTATAAAAAATAATTAGACAAATAGAAAAAATCAAGAGGTGGCGGTCGTGGAAGCCCTATCAAATCACTAAATCGAGAACAATTGAATGCATTAGGAATTAGTGGAAATGAAATGCCAGTGCTTGCAACGCAACCACCACCGATGTATCCATTGTTGGATAAGAGACCCTTACCATTAAATACAACAAAAGAAAGAGATTATTTATTAATTCTAAAGCAGGATTTTTTGGATCATATGCAGTTGTCAGCTTCGTATGTACGGATGCCAGAAAATAAAACAGAACCTGTTTAAGTTCGACGAACCTAAGGTTCGTCAACTAGGAAACGAGTTTTCTCGGAAATGTTTTAAGTTTATTTTCGGAAAATTTGTGTACATTTTCAAACAAGTTATGTAAAACATGGTACATTGTTCCTACTATATAGGTTATACAGGTGACCAAATTGATTCCTTCTTGCATTAAAGAGACATATTTTCTATTAAAAACATTTAAAGAAAATTCACTTCCATAACGCACTTGCTGCCTCTAGACTTTTTATTTGCTTATGCTCGTTAAATTATATCAAGCCTCAATTGCCTTTGATCAAGCATAATACATTTCTACCTCAATACAAATCAAATTTATAAAGTACAAATAAGTGGAGCATAAGCTGAACTTCAACTTCATTCAAATTTACAATCTGATTTCGCCGAGGTGCAATCTTCCCAGTCTGACTTGTTTAGTATTTACAATCATCAAGCGATTACAACTTGCTGCAAGAACAGAGAAACAGCTCGCAATCAGTTGATTTTCAACGCGGAACTAAAATGAAGCTTAACCAGATTCTTTTACACAAGTAAAATAGCGCATGAAATAAAGATTGTCGCAGACATAATACTGACAGTAACCATACCAAATGTCAGAAAAATGAGCGTTACGCTTGTCTGCATTTCTAAATAAAACTGCAACCTAAATATGTAATATAAACACATGCAGAGTACAAAGAAAAGTAAGCTTTTACAATGTGACATAGAATTCAAAGTATATAATCTGTAATTAAAATTGAAAAAAAATGAGACTATATTAACGAATCAAAGTCAAATCAAAGGACAGTAATATATTTTAAACCCTGTGAATACTAAATCCAAATAAAATTTGATTGAGAAAAACACTTAAACGACTCAGCGTGGTTTCCAGAAGAAAAGCCAAAATGTAAAAGAAGGTCAACGTGGCTTTCTTAACTATCGGGACAAAAAAAGACTTCTTCCCGATTATTTTCTTGTTTTCTTTCAAACCGAATTTTATGCGCAGTTTTTTTGATCCCCGAGAATCATACGACATACCAACTGACAATCATAGTGCACTAGAAGTAAGAGCCGATAAATAAATGCGGATTTAAACATGTGGTGCACCCGTATAACAAGAAATAACTGCTACTATCCTGTATAAGAACAAAACAATTACCCATACTAAACCATTCTTGGAAATTAAAATTAAAAGAACAAGGTACTACTTTCCTAAGCGGAGGGAATCTCAATCTCGGTCTGGCAGCACTGACAAGTGGATATTTGACATGACAACTGACAATTTGACCTAAATTTTGAAACGAAATTATTGTATCCTGTCATTTGAATGTAAACAAATCACAACACTTCAGTTTCAGTAAAATTCTAACTATTTCAATTAAATACAAAACTAAACATAATGCAGGATTTCTTACAGTTCTGATCATAACAAGGTGGGTTTTAAATGTTATATATTCCCCATCTGCACCTAACTCTTCATAATAATGTATTACAGAATTGAATTAACCAAAACAAAACATCAGGAAAATTGATGACAAATTGTCTAAAAGGATAATGAATTCAACTTTAAATAAAATAAACAACTACAGGGTGATATCTGAAACGAGACTCTACAACATCATCTTGAATTCTACTTACTTGAAGAGGTTATACCTACAGATTGTACTGATAAAACTAAAAGTGTTACAAAAATACTTATAATTAACAGGAATGTATCCTTTCTAAATAGACTTTATATAAAATAAATTTATCGTCACAACATGTATAATTATATTTTCAATTCCTTTCTTCCCAATAAAGTTTAGACCGAAAGCTTTGTTACCCTGTACGATGTACGCTTGCAGATACATCATCATAGATAAGACGCAAGTTTTCTTGTATGTGCAAACAGCACGCGCGGTACATTTAGTTTTCTATTTTAATAAGTTTTAAAACAAAAAGACTTAGCAAAACTCCGATAAGACTTGTAACACAAAACCAGTTTTTGGCGCGCGTACTAAATGTAAGTTGAAAGTTTGATTGGATGCATTTCGCCTGTCCTACCTTACATGCAGTGTTCATATTACATGCTTCTCGCTGACTTCAGGTTTGTGTGGTTGTTTGTTAAGTAAACAGTTTTAAACAGCATCTATTCTGGGTAAATATTAGAGATAATTGGTTTCACTAGTTATTTTAATTCTTTACCTCCAATATGCTAATGCTTATTTGTATTTGACCTTATAAATTTGACTACTTGTTTATCTTAAACTTTATTTAAAAGAATTTTCATTTAAAAAATTATCGTACTTAACTCTTTTTCAAAGAATTTTTATTTAAAGAATCAATAAAAAGAAATCACGAACCATTCAAAGGAATTCTCAAAATATGCGCTTACTAGAACCACTAGGACCCATATTTTTTACGGTTTGTTAGACTATTCATAGATTTTATACAAGGCGTTTCAAAAATGTGTGCCAAAATTTCTAGGACCTGTAGTACACCAAAAAATGGTGTAGTTTATTCTATAAAACTATTTCCTAAAATGTACAACTAAGGAGCTACAGCCCCTAGAAAAAGGCTTTAAATATGTTTTTTTTTGACATTTTTATTAAAACTACTAAAGGTAACTAAATTAAATTTGACACAGGGGCGTAGCTTTTTTATGAGAAATATTACTAATTTGTTGGAATCTTCAATTTTTTATTCAGAGGCGTAACTTACAGGGGGCTGCAATGGTTCAATTTCCATATATTTTTGCGCGTAGTTTTATCTAATACATTTATCGAAAATTTCAAAGCTTCATTTATTTCACATTCAGAAGGTATTCTTGCTAAAATGTTTTAAAGTTGACCGTTTTCGAATAGGTTGAATGTTGACGTGTTTAAAGCTTTTGAAATCATTTGCCTTCGAAAACCTTTAAAATGGGCCATGATATGAATTAGGCAAATGAGCAGGATGTTAGCTGACATTGTTTGACGTATTTTTAGAAGGAGTTTAATTTATGAAAAATAGAACTGTATAATAAGAAAACATAAAATGAGGTGTGTTAATTAAATGTAATATTTAAACAATATGAAATAAAACAACTTTAGGATTATTTATAAAATTTACAAAACTTACTAACACTAATAGACTACAACAAAATTAACAAATCACAACAGGTGCTCATAATATCCCCCGTTCTTTTGAATACATAAATTTAATCTTTCGCTATGTAAAAACTGGAACCTGTGATGAGCACTAATATGTACACTTGGAGAACCCAAATCACCACAACACATATTTCAGAGACTTTACAATCGTTTCGTTGACCATGTCGACATCTTCAGAGGACGAAAAATTCTAAAATTAAACTACCAGCTACAGTGTATTTATAGCGCGTCTAGGTAAACGAACTAGTCCGAAGTAAAATTGTCGTCGAAGACACATCGTTTGTTTATTGTGTAGTGAAACTACGAGGTCCAAGGTCTGCTTTAATCTTCTGGTCGACAAATTTATCAGACCTTATCTAATATAAACATAATAGGCTTAAAAGGAAAGGTACCGAATTATTTAAGGAATCTGCACGTTTCTTTTTGTCTAGAAATTTACTATGTGGATATTGGAGCAAGCCGACAAGCACATCTGGCGAGACAAACACAATAACCTCCGCTCCTCTTTTTTATAAAAACTAACCCGGGTGTTTGGCTCACAATGTTAACTCTAACAAAGGATAAATAATACAACTTAAATAATACATAAACACTATTTTTATATTGGTTTAAATTCTTCGTAAAAACAATATTTATACTGACTTCATAGATACAAAGAAAACGAAAGGGTCTTTAAGTCGAGACAAGCGTAGAGATTAGTATATGTATAGACCGGCCGAGCTATTGACAGTAATTTATTATTCTACCTGACAAATTGGGAGTATTTAAGCGGTCAAATGCAAAGTGAAAGTAAAGGGCTTGAAATTAACGGTGCCGCACGATTCAATGAAGTTCTGTTCTTAATCGACCTTGATATAAAAATACTTTCTAATGAATCAAGCATAGTTTGATGTCTAACATTTTTGACAAGTTTGGCGAGACTTCTGCTAAGGTGATGTATTATTATGCATTTGAAAACTCTTCGAGGTATGCTTGAAATTTAATGATTTATGGTATCCTAAAGAATGTTATATCAGGTTTCTTGAATTCGGTGACAAAGGTTAACTAGGTTGTTTGGTGGTTAAGGAAAGTTACCCGGTCGATTGCCAATCATATTTAATTTTCGATTAGTGACCAGTCTGGGGAGTAAGAAGGTCATGGAAGCAGGATCAGGTTATTTTCTTGTGAGGACCTTGTAGTAACCCTTGCTGTATAGAGACATTGTCACTGGCGTGGTCCTGCTGGAAAGAAAGTTCAATTAACCCTCGTAAGTATAGCAGTGTGTCAGGCTGCAGTGCGTTTCGTATGTAATCATTTACATTTGAATTTCTGTCAATAAAAAGTAAAGGTGACCTGCAAGCGTATGTTATCGCACCTAAAACCATCACTCCCGTGTAGAGGCACAGCACATTCTAAATCTCTGCGTCCTCCACGTAATAGTTTTACTGTTCTGCTACTATCGTGGACACAAGACAGACCGGGGACTCGTCAGAAAACACAGCACAATTCCAATCGCCATCCGAATTTGATCTGCCGTTACACCACCCAAGTCGAGCAGCATGATGTCGAAGTGTCACTGGGAAACATAAAAATGTTTTTACAAACCAACCCCAAAAGCGCGTATTATGTGATATATCGTTGCTATAGACTCTTTGTTGTAAAACTTCCAACCAAGCATTTCCAGTCGACATGGTTGCGGAAACGCACTTACCGAAGCCACTGACAAATACATATTGAACATTCGGCAACGTCGGATGAAACCCAACAGTTTTTTCTAACGTACAATTATTGGCATTCAAGACTTATCATTTCTAAAATGTTATAAAATTGGCTGCGAAAGCAAAATAATTATTTTACGATAATCATTATTGATATTAAAATGACAACTGATATTAGGCTAAACCAGTTGACATTTTAATGGGAACTGGTTTATAGGTAACACTTAACTGAAATATCATTTAGTTAATGATAATACTGTATCAACTCAGAGTTGGGGTGAAAAAGTACGATACAGAAGATCGTAGAATTGTTGTTGATAGGTAATTTTTTATTCCGTGGGTGAATTCAGAGCTACCACTTACTACTTATAAGGGTTTGTCCATATTTAAGCACGTGCTTCAAATAAACCTTGTACTGCCTTGAGTGAGTTTCACATAAACCCAAACTCTAGCACACTCTCCCTTTATAGAAACTCCCTCTTATAGGCGCACTGAAAACATAAGTATTTCAACATCATATAAGAAGGGAGGGTTATAAATTATGAATCTGATATTTCACGAATTTCATACGCAGCAAATTTCAGTTCGCGTTCCGCCTTATTCTAAATAATCAAGTATTTTATAACATTTCCTTCTTTTGTTTTCCCAGCACGTGTTTTTCCAGAGACAGCGAACAAGTTCCTTTGATAAAACCAACGTATAAAACGGCACTATACGGTGCTTATAAATCATGAGTGTCAACTGTTTTGTGACGTGTTATACGAAATTTATATATCATTTCATAAAAGTGGCTGGTACTCGCCTAAGTGATATAATACATAAAACAATCTGGGTAGATTGTTGCATTCTGTGAGTGCCTTGTCCCCTCGGTTACGGTTAGGTCGTCCCATCTATTTCTTCGAGGAAACGTTTTTACGGGCCAGCGCGACTGACCTTAGTGGTTTCCGCGAGTCGGCAGCTTTAAAAAATCTAAAATATGCACTCTGCGTATCCAGCCGGGTGGTTTACTAAACTTTTACGAGAGTCATTTGATTTCCTTCTAGCTCCGCAAGTATTTATTACTCTAACTTATGTCTTTGTTGCAGTTCACTTTGCGGTAGACTGGATTCATGGACTCAAGTGATTTTACAATGTCTGCTTGAATAAATTTGCTTACACTGAAATGCCTTCTGTCAATAAATAAAATAACAAGACCTTGTTTTTAAGTTAAATAGTATTCGTAAGGCGTTAATTTAAAATTAACTTTTAGTTTTACTATCACCACCTTACGTATCTGTATTTATTCCTGAAAATAGCCTCTTCTCAAGACGCCTCCGATTATTTCTCTACCGACACGCTTAATAATAATGAAAATAATAAAACCTGATCAGCAATTGCTGGACTCGATACCACCAACCAGCCTGGCGGCGTGTGACCCCTATGATACCACTAACCAAATACTCAGCAACAGTCGACCCACATTACCTATAGACGTACCTACAATAGTGGATACAATTTTTCTCAATTGGATTATGTTCCATCACAGACCTCACGAGAGGACAGTAGTTATAACCGGTACATGATGACTTATGATGGCCTACCCACCGAAATACTCCTAAGCCACTACAAAACCCAAAACTTGCTAAACTGTTGGAGCAAGTCAATTATATTTTGGCTGCCGATCTTCGTGAGGAGCACACGTACGCGCATATACTCCACGCCGTGCACTGTGAAGCGTATGCGCTTAGCGAATAAATGAGATTTAAAATCAATGAGCGGAGAAAGCCACACTGCCGTAAGAGTACCACACCTACACCCCACTGGATGAAGCTCATTGAGAACCGTATCGACATCATCCATAAGGGAATTTCCCAGCTGTAGAAGTGATTTAAAGAAAATGACTCACTTGGCAAAAAGGTCTATAACAGCGTCCAAAACATTATTCGATGGATAGACGCCACTGAAATTAGAGATTTAGGGCCACGGCTGAGAGAGAATGAGGAGTACCTTAAAGGCCGCATTGCGGCTTTTGAAGCTCTCATAAGACGATACTGTGACGCAGCCGAACGCCGGAAGGAGGAATACTTACTTGCAGTCAATCAGCGAGCGATGTACCGATAAATAGAACAAGGCGACTCACATTATACAACACAACAGTCAACAAATGCAGAATGCATCAAGAAATATTGGTGTTCAATCTGGTCGGTTCCTGTCCGTCATGACGAGGCCGTGAGCTGGCTCGGGGGACTACAAGGTAAATTTGCCCATCGCGAAGTTTAACAATGACGTTTCCGACGTTCAGTCAACGACCAGAAAAACGAACATTGGCGTTTCCCTGGAGCAGACGCCATTGCCAACTAATCTCCCCCCCCCCCTCTCTCTCTCTACTCTCTATCGCTTATATCACTTTGCTTGACCCACTCATATTTAATAATAGAGCTACCCACCGGTTCCCTGGATGCCCGAGTCTAGATTCTGAGAATCTGCTTCTAAGAACCTACCATTCTCACCGCCTCCGGCGGTGGCCGCCTCAGCTCTGAACGCTTCCGACTACTCCCGAAGTAGAGTCGTCAAGACGATTACCATGACACCAAACATCATACCTCTACACCCCTTAATAAAAAGTTGGTTTGCGCATGGTCCTCTTATTTTGATGGGTTAGATCGAATCTCAATTAAGATTTTGAAAATCCGATTCTAACCGGGGGTGCAGCCCTCCACCGCCTCCAATACCGCCTCCGGTGGCTAAATTCTACTTATCGAGACGATTACCATGATGCCAAACATCATACCTCTACATCACTTAATAAGAACGTTAATTTGCACCGCCCCCACCACCGCCCCTAGCGGCGGAAGATATTATTTTTGAATTATACTTTTCGAGCCGATTACAATGACATCAAACACAATACCTCTACGCCGCTTGATAAGAAAATTGGGTTGCGCATGCGCAAACCGCCATCTTTACATTCGTCATTTTCATAAAAATGAAAATTACAGGTCTTCTTTTTATTGAGACAGGTTAGATCTAGGTCTCGACGTAGATCTGGACCCCGATCTAAATCCCGATCTAGATTACGACCGGGAGCGCAGCCCCCGCCGCCCCAATTCGGGCTCCGGTAGCCGCACTGCATTTTACTCGTCATGGCGAGTACCATGATACCACACACGTGGGGACTCGCTTAAAAACTAATAAAGTTGGTTTGCGCATGCGCAAACCGTCATCTTTACATACGTCTTTTCTATAAAAATAAAAATGACCGATCCTCTCATTTTGACAGGTGGTGCTACCTGTCGTTTAAAATTTTAATTTTTTGAATTTTCGCGCCCGACGACTGCCATCTTGGACACCTTCTTGGATGACGTCATCTCAGGGTAGACTTCTATTGGTCGTCTATCCATCCCCTATCTTGTAATGTCAACTGTCAACCACAATCTTGGAATGTCACATGTCAGCTGTCAGCCGCCATCTTGGCCGCCATTTTGGACGCCATCTTGTATGACGTCATCTCGGATGACGTCATATTAGGTTAGACCCCCCCCCCCTGTGACGTCACTGCTAGCATGCGCAGTGGCGGGTGGAGTTGGGTGGAGAGCTCAGAACGCATCATCTATACCTACTTTCCGGCAACATGCATGGCGCTGTTACAGTATTTTAGACAGTTTATTAGCACCGACAAGTCCATACCACCATCCCTGACAGGGGGTCTCACCTACTTGCTGTACAAATCCAGGGATCAGTCCGACCCAAAAAATTACCGCCCAATTACTTACCGCCCTACGGCATACAAAATATTCACTTCTATTCTGACGGAAAAAATTAACGATCACATTATTCAGAATTAAATTTTCGCGAAAGAACAAAACGGATGCCGAAAGAAAAGAAAACAAACATTAGTGAAGCCAGAGAAATAGTCTCTAGGTCTGTATTCAGTATTAAACGGTTTCATCAGGAAAGGGCAACAACAACTAATGAATATTCAGTTTTCGGTCATACACCATTTACATTCTAAATAGATTCGGAAAGATTAGAAGACAGACGAAAATTAACACAATAAGATTCACTAAACCACCCACTACTCAGTACCCACAAAGGAATTGATCTATAGGATTCGGGTGTTTAGATTCAGTACCTGGTACCCCGTACCTTCAAAAGGATTAAAGTCCAAACGATTCGATTCTCAAATTGATTCTTTCCCATCACTAAACACACCGATCACTACTGCCCTTTCCATTAACGTAATTAAGTGGGTACATGGAGAGGAAGATCTTATTCAAAACGGCGCACACATACGTGTATGCGCGGTCTTAGAAATCTGTCGCGACACTGAAAACTTAAAAAGTCTGGACGCACCAAGTACGGTATGATAGCGAATTTTCGTAAAAATATTTTTAACGGCAAATATGACTTGTTTTTAAAAGAAGGATATTTGGTTGGCGGTATAATGTGTGTGTGTGTGTGTTTTGTTTCTTTAACGTCGGCCTATTTCCGCGACTATGAACAATCACCGACGCCAAGGAGCAGTTTCACCTCACTATGCTGGAAATTTTGCCAAACTCCTGCCTTTCTGTAAGGAGGCTAGGGATCTTTAACGTTCCCAACATCGCATGGACACGTGACCGACGGATTTACGCCCCCTCCGAAGGGCGGAACGTGCAGACATTCAACTTGCTCAAATACAATGCCAGAACCTCGGTTGATGTTAATGTTACAGTTTGTACTGAAAAAGTGAAATGAGTACCCTGGAATTGAACCCAGTACCCTTCGGTTCAGAGGCACACGTTCTTACCCCTGAACTACCGAGGTTCTAAGGTATAATCTATATAGTAATAAAAATGTACCATACGTCATTAAAATAGCTTTGTAGCTTGAAAAAGCACAAGAAAATAAACTTAAACAGTTCCAGACAAAACTGCTCCAATTTTCCTGGCCAACGAACCTCTCCAAGCTATTTGCACATCCACTAAAATATAATTATTCATAAACAGCTTTGGGATTAAAACTGAAAAAAAATCACCATTTTCTTTTACAGAAATTTCCTTCAGTGATGTTACACAAAATTATATTTTCCACAAAAATTCGACAACTTTTTTTTACAATAACTTACTAAACATTTGTTATTAACTACCAACATATCACACAGATCTTACAGAAAATGATATCTACGGCAACACTATAAACATTTCTGCAAAAACTTTTAAAATTTAGCCACGAGAGTAGCTGTATACGGCAGCTCTATTTTTTCGACGAGCAATACAAACAAAAAGCATGAGTCATTACCATGGGTATCCGCTACCTATATTGGTAAAAACACCGTATCTTAATTTGTGTTTGTGATAGGTGCCAAAAACGTGAAAAGTTTCAAAACAATTGATGTAACTCAAAAAGAATGAACGATATCAATATTTTTCCTTACAAGCATGCACTATAATTTGATGGAGAATACAGAAATCCAATCAGATAGGGGGTTTCTATTAAAAAAATAAAGTGTGTATCACTAACAACTTATGGGCCAGCCTGTGATTATCAAAATAGGTTTACAAAATGCAGCTCGAGACACCACTCTATAATTAACGTATATCATGCATAATAAGGAATATATTGAGCTTTACCGTAGAAATGCGTCAGCCTGTATATGTAAACAGACAAAAACTGAAACTGACCCCGTATATGGATTTTGGGGGTTCTAGTTCGCTCATTTAAAGAAATCGTTTTAAAATTCACAAGTCGCGGTCTTCTCGATAACGAATTTTTTCTACGAAAAATTGCTGAAATATAGACTATTCAGCCATAAACTGTATATAGCTGAAACAACTGCGAAAGCATCAGAAAGAGCGTCAATTTGAAATGGATTTTCCGAAATTATTTTAGTAAAACGAAGGACAATGACGGTTGAAGCTGAAACCTAAGGCTTTGTAAAACACACTTATTATGACATTTCTTCTACATACTCCTTATTTCTCTGAGATTATTTGTCTGAAAATTCCAACTTTTGACGTTTCAAATCGCTGGTGACGTTTTAAGAGGAAAAATTATACACTTTTAAAAATATTTTTTATGCAACTTCTTAATATTTTGCGTCCAGTAAACTTAACAGTTTGTGTAATATTCAATTGGCTTCGATAATCACACAAAATATTTTCTTCTTGTGCTTTCCTTTGACCACCAGGGGCACACTTTTTCTTTAGATGCCTATAACTTATTTTAGTTTAACTTAGAGTTCTGAATTTGGGTATATACTGCAAGTTTGATAGTTGCCCATTTTCACAAAACTCGATTAAACATTTAACGGCCAGTTAGTTAATCAAGACTTCAGACGACCAATCACATTCGGGATTTTGCCATGACAACCAAATGTTTTGGAGCTGTGATTGGTTGTATTAAGTCTTGATTAACTAACTGGCCGTTAACTACTTAATCTAACTTTGTGAAACTGGGCAATTATGTGCCAAATTTGGTTGGCCTAGCTCTGTTATTTTCAAAAAAAAAAATCAAAATTTACCCATAAAAACTGCTCCGATTTTCCTGGCTAACGAACTTATCCAATCCACTTACAAGAGGACGGTACGTACCAATTTTTATTAAAATCGGCTCGTTATTTTTTAACATAGATCTCCTGATTCCTTTTACGAAAAATTCGCTAAAAACTCAAGAGTAATCTGTAGTGGATATAATATCAAAGATTAAGTAAACCAAAATACTTTATTGCTAGAAGTTTAACTAAAGAAAAATGAAATTATCTAAAGATCTTCTTGTTCATCAATTGCCAAATTTACAGCCCGGTTTAGACAGGTAATGCCGATGCATTGGCCACATGCCATAGTGCACTTCAGGCCCATTCGTTTGCACCTACATGCTTTTTTACACCCTCCTGATGAACAATTGCAATAAATTTTCTCTAGAACCCATGTAGGGGCAATGCTTTGGTCGGAATGAATTGTGTTGATTTCTTACACTCCAACCCCAGTCTTGTGGTGGTAAATGATTATTTAACCACGCTTGTACCTGAAAATTGAAAAGGATATGATAAAACGTTTTACTTGCATGATAAATCTGACTTACCTGATTGAAAACTCTAAATCCGTGATACTTTGCGCTATTTGAGGTAGGTGGTAATGAAGCCAAGTTAAAATCACTACTAAGGCTTCGTTTAGCTACGTACTGCTGGTAAAGCATGTATCTAACACTATCCAAATCTGAATTTGTTGATTTTTTAACATATGCTGCTATGAAAAATGGTGAATGTTTCTAATTTATCCTTTGAAGCGTGAGGGTTATAAAATTATTTTAACAGCGTATATAGCTTTTTAGTTTAGATAATCTTTACTAAATTCACCTTTCTTTTACTGAACAACGTAGACGTTGTGCCACAACCGGACATTGAGTGCATACTAAGAATAACATCCTATAGGTCTCCCAATTTTTGTTGTAAGGTCGATACGTCGCTTATTTTATTTGGCTTTGATAATTTTCCGGGCGGATTATAAATAGTCTTTTCTGACAATAATGAATCAATAATACCATGACATATGTATCATCGCTAACTACTGCAACCGCACCTTCAGAATTTTCACTGATTGCTACTGCTGGGGTTACAATGAGAGTATCGGCATCACCATCTGAGTATTTTACATTGACTCCATTTTCATGCAACATTTTCCCGAAGGCATGTATGAAATTGGTTTTGTTGATGGTATTTGATAAAAAATCTGCTTTTGGTATACTGACAGCAGATAAATCCGAAATAGATACAATGGGTACTATTCTTTTGCCCGATGACCTGCGATTTTGTTCAACAATTTTGGTCTGCATTTCCTCATACCCATCAAAAACCACAGTGACATGTTGACCATAATGATATTTTATGTGATTTTAGTACTGAGAAAATATATCTGAAAATATTGCAGGACTTTGTCAGATAACTTTATGAAGTAAATAGCCTCCATCTATTACGTAATGTGTTATGGAACACGAATTTCGAAATAACGGCGGGCATAGTGTGTCAAATATTTTATATAACGATGATTTGGTAGTTTTTCGTAATGATCCGTTATCAAACAAACTAGGAGAGATTAGTGCTAATTTATACTTAAAACACAGTTTGATTCCTTCTGGAGATGATGAAGAGCAGATTATTCTACTAAAAAGAAGTGCAGGGTTTACAGTTATCTCTCCACCCTTTATTTTTATCGAGGAAGCTTCTAATGAGAGTGGTTTTAGTCTGTCATTGCGTTTAAGGTGTAACTTCCTGTAGTTGGTACCAATTATTCTACTTATTACTTTTTCACCTTTTTCCGCAGCTTTATCGCAATTTGCGCTACTGTTGGCCACCACACCTGAATTAATCGACAGTAGCTCCTTTATATCACGGTTAAATGGATTTCTTATCTCCAACCAATCTAGTAGTTTAACTAAATTGTTTTGATCACGTTCTATTCGAGAAGACCGTAGCTCTACATGTTGTTCAGATGCGACTGCAATTACACCAGAGAAACTTTCCAATGCCTCAGTTACTTTTAGGCAATGGGGTATGCCAGTTATCCAGCGTGATAGTGTACTGTCTGTAATTCCTCTTCCGTGAGTCAAACCTCCAGAGGTTTTCATGCGTCGCATAAGCTCTTGTTCAATTATCATGTCCAATGGTGTCCCAGACCAAAACTTATTGTTTCTACTCACTGCATGACAATCTTTATGGCTCATTTTTCTGTAATCTTCCAGATCCATACTATTTTTACAAGCTATCATATTTTGAACATATAAATGACAAATTTTTGCATAAGGCAAATGTCCTGCGGCATGGAAATAGGGTAGCATGGAACTGGCGCAATATAGGTGTAAATCCCAATCGGCAGTTCTATCTGCTTTAATTGTCATGGCAACAGCATTGCTTTGTTTTCGAGTTAAAAAGGAAAAAGTAAAAAAAGCCAATTTTACCCCCTTTGGAGGGCTGTTTTGGAGGGATGGGTTTAACGTATTACCGCTGGGGTTTTAGGATATATTAAGCACCTCAAAACCAAGCACCACACCCAATTTCAGGTTGTCTCTAATTTGTTGAGCATCGCCCATATAAAACGATAAATCGACCCTGGGCTATAAGAACGAAGCTGGGATTTCGATTGATGGCGGAATATATCTAGCTTTATAAATTTTAAAAAGTATACACTCCTGATAATGAACATTTGGTAAAAACAAACTTCATCCGATTCAGACGGTTGAACAATCAATAGTGTACTTATTGCTTTGAGGTGGTTAAATTTGTTAAAAACGCACAAATGGCCATCGGTTGAATTACAGAATAACAAACATTATTTGCTGTAATAAATAATTGGATAAAGCCTTTGAAGTTGCATTTCACTGCAACATAATGAATATTTGATTAGTTGGTTCGCCCGGCGACCTCTGTTGCAGTTATTATATTTTGATCCATATCGGTCAGTTTAATGTGTTTTTGATTAGCTGTCTCCGCTCATCAACGACAAATTAAAAACAATTTGCATTAGATTACAATTTCATTTCTATTCTCATTTTAGAATACATACGCATTAATTGAAAAGTTAGTTAATAAATTAAGCTGAGTGGCTAGCACGGAAGCTTTCCAGTCCACAGTACTTTTATTAGCAATTGCCGTAACTTTCGTTTTGAAAAGTCTGGACGCAGCAAGCGTTATGGTAGCAATTTTTCATAAAAATCTTTTTACTAGCAAATATTATGTATTTTTTAACGAAAGCAGGCGTCAGCTTTCGTTACCAGCCTATTTAGTAGAAACAATGTACAGGGTGATTCTTTATAATGTCGCCCCCCTTTAAATTTGTTATTTTAAGTGTCCCAATATAATTGAAAGTATGATTATGTAGGTACTAAAAAATACTTTTTTTCTACGTATAAAAAATAAATAAAAAATGATCAGTATACAGGGAAAACCAAAAAGTTATTTTTTTTTTCAATGGATCACCCTATATATGAATTTATTTTTTGATTCCTCGTTAAATTCTAAGCATAATTTATATAACATACCGTATACTTAAAAGGAATAGTTTTTGAAATATTCGCATTTGAAACGTTATCATCACAAATTTTATTAAACCAAAACAACTGTTACAAATCAAGAAATCTAACAATAAATAACATAACAAAAACAGTTTTTAATTAAATATAAAGATGCTCTACCGGGCTTCCATTTTCTTCCACACATTGTATAAGGGTTCTTCGCATTTTTTCTAATGAATTTGTTATGAATGCTGGGTTATTTTCATTTAAATTAATGATTTCATTCCGTATCAAATCTTTAAGATGATCGAGGTTTTCAATTTGGTGGTCGTATACACGGTTTTTTATATAACCCCAAAGAAACGCATCCATAGGTGTCAAATCGGAGCTGTTTTCAGGCCATTTAATTGGCGCATTTCTTCCGATCCATTCAGGACACCTTTCATTTAGGTAACTAAGCACAGCACGAATGTTGTAAGGGGGTGCTCCATCCTGTTGAAAAATTATGTTTTGTAATATATTTAAAGGCAAATCCTCTAAATATTCTTCGAACTCGTTTTCCAAGAAATCTAAATAGCGGCCTCCATTTAAAACAGTATCAAAAAAATACAGACCGATAACTCGATCGCCCAGGATACCACACCACACATTCACGGATTGTCGCCCTTGGAACTAAATTTCCTATAAGAATGTGGATTCTCTCTTGCCCATTGTCTGGTATTTTTTCGGTTAAACAGGCTACTCGTAAAAAAGGTAGACTCGTCAGTCCATAGAACTGTTTTCAAAAAATTGTTATTTATGTTTATTCTGTCTAGAATCAGTTGACAAAATGCGACCCGATCATCTTTTTGCATTTGGGTAAGCTTTGTAGTGGGCTTAATCTTATATGGTTTAGATTCCATTTTCTTAACATTATTTGGACTTTACTGTATGAAGTTCGCTGAATATTTTCTTGTGTTGCTCGTAATGTCTTTGAAATGTTTCTTACGGAATTGTTTGGATTCTCTTCTGTAGCAAGTAAAATATTCAATTCTGCATTTTCATCTACGTTCACAGCAGTCCTTTTTCTCCTTTGTAAATTTGACGTTTCTTGAAACCTATATATAGATGAGAACGTTTTACGAGTTTGGACATGCATACCGGGATTATCTTCTATCATATTTCTAATGGCAGCGCGACAATTTAAATTATTTTTAATATAATTACTTAAAATAACTATTCTTTCTCTGAGTACGGCATTTTTACTTACTAAACAATACAACTACAACAATATTGACAGAATGTCACTGTCAGTTGTTTGTTTTCAATTAAAAGCGTGGTATCCTAGGACTTCTTGATTTGTAACAGTTGTGTAATAAAATATTTGATGATAACGTTTTAAATGCGAATATTTCAAAAACTACTTATTTTAAGTATACCGTATGTTACATAAATTATGCTTAGAATTTTACAAGGAATCGAAAAATACATTAATTTACACGGTGATCCGTTGAAAAAAATGAACTTTTTGGTTTTCCCTGTATACTGATCATTTTCAAGATTTTTTTATACGTAGAAAAAAAGTATTTTTTAGCACCTACATAACTCTGCTTTCAATTTTTTGGGACACTTAAAATAACAAAGTTAAAGGGGGGCGACAATAAAGAATTACTCGGTACCATATTTCATTAAAATAACTTTATCGTTTAAAAAAGTACAAAAATGTTTCGAAAATAAACTTAAAATGTTCCCGAAGCAACTGGTCCACTTTTCCTAGCCAATAAGCCTCTTCAAGCTACTAACACCCCTACCAAGACATAATTATTTCGCAAATAGCATCTCGATATTACCAAAAAAGTATTTGCACAAAAATTTGCAAACAATTTTTTTCGCGAAAATCCGAAAAAAAAAATCACAAGATGCTATTAAACATTTCTTAGTAATTACCAAAATTTAACAAAAATCTTACAAAAAAATTATTTCTACGCAAACAAAAAAATTTCTGCGAAAACTGACTGAACATTTTTTACACAAAAATTTGCCAAAGGAATACATAAAGTTTAAATTATATACCTAGTCTGCAACGAAAAAAAAATTCGGGACGCAGCAAGTGCGTTATGGTAGTGAATTTTCATTAAATGGTTCAAATCTGAATAACTAAATTTTTAATAAACTTATAAAGTTTAGTTTTGGTGCGTAGTGAGGCCTTTCAGAGGGCAACATATTCACCAAAATTCATCAAAATATCTTTGTAATTTTCAGAGATAAAAATCTTTTTCAAAAGAAAACTCGAAATATTCCCGGAAAATATTGTCTTGTTTTTTTGGCTAACGAACTAATCCAAGCCATTAATAAAAGTTTCATCAAAATCAGGCAAGTGCGTTATAGTAGTGAATTTTCATAAGAATTGTACACTATTAGTAAAATATACTATTAAAACTAATTATTTAAATTTAAATAAACCTTGGAGATCGGTTTTAGAGTCCCAGTTAGCGATTATTTGAAAAAATTCATATTTTATATGCAGCGAAAAAATTCAAAATTGGTCTTAGATATAATATGCAAGTATTGCAAGTGTCTTTAAAAAAATTGTGTTGCAAATTTCATGAAAGTTAGAAAATGTTTTCAGAAAAAAAAAATATTATTTACAAAGGGAATGTACCTGTCAAATTATAAATAATATAGGTATTTTTCCATATTAACTGCTTGGATAGTTTTGTTTTAGTCAACTCATCCAGTTTTTGCAAACAATAAACAACAAAAAAGGTTTTTTAGAACAAATTTATAGTTATCCGCGAAGCTTATTATGTTATTTTTCTTTAATTTGGTACACACGTGCATTTACATGAGTGTTACTATGGTTCAAGATTGAAGATTCTGGCTTAAGGGGACATTTATTGAGCTATCCGATTTGAAATATTTTAACGAAAATGTTTCACTACAATTTTTATGTTTATATATATATATATATATATATATATATATATATATATATATATATATATATATATATATATATATATATACATATATATATATATATATATATATATATATATATATATATATATATATATATATATATATATATATATATATATATATATATATATACAGGCTGTTTCAAAAAACATGCACCATCGCTCGTGGGGCAATTCCTTACTAAAAAATAAGAAAAAAAGTTCCTGTGCACATGGGCCCAGAAACGCATAGTTTCCAATATACAGGGAGTTGAATTTTAATTTTTTTTTAAATTTTTTATAAATAATTTCAAAACCACTGGATTGATTTTAATGAAACTTGGAACTTGAAAGTGTATTATGAAATTGCATATTTTCAAGTGAAAATCTACTTACAACTGCGTCAGTGACGTACGTACGGGGTAACTAAAAATTCATTTGGGGAAAAAATATGTGCGCCACTGTCTTTTTCCAATTTTGATACATCAGTTATGAAGATTATTACATAAGCCACAAAAGCTGCCTCTTGGTATTTTTTCGTTGAGGGTATCCCTTAGGAGATATGATTAATTTTATAAAAAGGGGCAAAGTACCGATTCGTTGGAGTAATGAAAACAGTAATCGTAAAGTGCCATGAAACTATAATTTTTGACAGTTCTCTAAATTCTACAATTTTGAAGTGCTTTGTAGGCGTCAAAAGAGTTTTCGTGCTATTCTTTAAATTTTGATACGGTGCACTATTTTCGTTTTTAGTTATTTGTTGATACTGAGCTGCTCATTATTATCATTTCCTCCTCTCAAGATGGTTTTCATTAAGTACACTTCAGCGGATTTGCTAGACAAGCTGTGCGAGTTTATCAGGAAACTTACCCGCAAAGAAGAATTCCTGACAAAAATATTTTCCCACGTATTGTAAGACGTTTGAGAGAAACTGGTTCTTTAAAACCTTTAAAAGCTGACTCTCGACGCAGAAGATACCGCCGAACTGTACGAGTTGAAGAGGCAATATTAAATAGAGTTGAACGTGATCCTAGTACAAGTACGAGAATTATTGCCACCGAACTGGGTAATATTTCGGCATCATCAGTTCACAGAACTCTGAAGGATCAAAGTTTATATCCCTATCATTTTACACGTGTCCAGGAACTTCTACCTAGAGACTTTCAACCAAGGGTAATGTTTTGTCAGTGGCACGACCAACATTTTTTTAAACGTGTACTATTTACTGATGAGGCGTCATTTATACGAAAAGGTATCGTAAATTTTCACAATTTACATACATGGGCCGATGAAAACCCACACTCTCTAAGAGTTGCCAATTCGCAGTATCAATTTTCCATCAATATTTGGGCTGCTATTATTGAAAATCACATAATTGGTCCTGTTGTTCTACCGAATCGTCTTGACCATGAATCATATTTAAACTTTTTACAAAATGATTTGCCGTTGTTACTACCGCTTTTTATAAGAAATGGTACAATGTGGTTCCAGCATGATGGTGCGCCCGCACATTTTGCAGCAGTTGTAAGAACATATTTAGCCAACACATACGGTCACTGATGGATTGGTCGTGGAGGTCCGGTGTCATGGCCACCTCGATCTCCGGACCTGAATCCTCTCGATTTTTATTTGTGGGGTCATTTAAAAGAAATAGTGTATAAAACACCAGTAAATACACGAGAATAATTGTTGGGAAGAATAGAATATGCATTTGACAGCATTAGAGAAGATCAAAATATTTGCAGAAGAGTAAGAAGATCTTTGCGCAGAAGGTTAAATAATTGTAACGACGCTAATGGTGGTCACTTTCAACATTTTCTTTAGCTTTGTTATTAAAGTCAATTGAGTAATGTACAAAAAACAAGAGTTTTTGAAAAATCATGGTGTCTTTACGATTACTTTTTTCATTTTTTATTTTTATTTTTTATTTATCATTTTTTATCAATGTTTGTAATATTCATTTCAATGTTTATCACCAATAAGTTTTACGTAGGTTAGTTATTTGCACGTTTATTGCTGTAATGTTTACTGTATGTTTTGTTTTTCATATTCTTATGGTTGCAGTAAACATATATTATTATTATTATTATTACGCTAATCGGTACTTTGCCCCTTTTTATAAAATTAATCATATCTCCTAGGGGATACCCTGAACGAAAAAATACCAAGAGGTAGCTTTTGTGGCTTATGTAATAAGCTTCATAACTGATGTATCAAAAATGGAAAAAGACAGTGCCGCACATATTTTTCCCCAAATGAATTTTTACAGTTACCCCGTACGCACGCCACTGACGCAGTTGTAAGCAGATTCTCACTTGAAAATATGCACTTTCATAATACACTTTCAAGTTCCAAGTTTCATTAAAATCAATCCAGTGGTTTTGAAATTAGTTATAAAAAAATAAAAATAAAATTCAACTCCCTGTATATTGGAAAATATGCGTTTCCGGGCCCATGTGCACAGGAACTTTTTTTCTTATTTTTTAGTAAGGAATTGCCCCACGAGCGATGGTGCATGTTTTTTGAAACAGCCTGTATATATATCACACCGATAACTCAAAAAATAATTGGCCGATTTAGATTAAATTTGGTGAATGCCTTTCTTTTGCAAATGGCTTGGACAAAAGTTCGTTAGCCAGGAAAATCGGCCAAGGTTTTCCAGGAAAATGTTGTGTTTTCCTTCGAAAAAAATTATATCTCCTGAAATAACAAAGTAGGGGCAGCCAAATTTGGTTCGCAGGTTTATATCATTATAGGTAAATCTAGCAAAATTTAGCAATTAATGGCGAAGATATTTCAGTTTTTCAAATAATGATTTTTTTAAAGTTTTTGCTTAATATTTTAAAAACCCCTGCAGATATTTTTAATTTAGATACAGCATCTGATTAGGCTCGGAATAGCGCAACTTTTCTTCCATTTAAGCGAAATTTTATCCCTTAACGTTTCCGAAATCCCCATGTATTTACTCTTATCTGGGGCACTATATATATATATATATATATATATATATATATATATATATATATATATATATATATATATATATATTATTTATTTAACATTACACAACCCATCAGGACAAGCCCAATTATTGGGTAGGAAATACAGAAATGACCTACAAAAACAGTATTAAAAATTAAAATCAAAACTAAAAATAAGCATTTTAAACCATAATTTACAATTACATAACAGAATGTAACTAAACCAGAAAAATTTAAAAAATCACAACAATCAACAATGAGTAAAAAATAATCACAAACACAAATCAGTCCTCCATAACTGTGAAATACAAACCAGACCTTCATAACTGTGAGACTGCCAACCCCTTGAGCAACCTTGGATCCGACACAATGATATCAATGGAAGACTCGTGCCTGTTGGCAACAAAACACAATCTATAAAGCGGTGAGAACTTCACAAGATTAGTTCCCGGCGTAGGTAACCAAAAGCTGACCGGATTTCACGAAGACATTCTCGGAACATTAAAGTCTAGTTGCTCAAGTAGACGAGAACAGTCACAGGATCCCCTTACTAAACCATTTTAAAAAATAGTGCAGCTTGTTCTCTTCTAGATTCTAGACTTGGTAGCAAGAAGTCCCGCTGCATATACTCCGAAGGGTAACCCACAGAGGGATATATACCATTGCGGCGGAAGTAGAGATATTTTAGAAAGCGTCTTCGGATCTTTTCCAACTCTAGAACATGGTTCTGGTAACCCGAAGACCATACAACTGAAGCGTACTCAAGTCTATTATGGATAAAAGTACAGAAAATCATTTTAAATGTGTCAACATTACTAAACTCGCGGCAATTCCTAATAATAAAGCCCAGTTAGTTAGTTAGTTTAAATGCGTTGGATACAACATTCTCAATATGAGATAAGAAACACAATTCTCTATCAAATATTACGCCCAGATCACGGATAGATACCGGCCTAGCCAGAGGCACATTATTAAGACAATAATCAAATTGCATGGGCACCAACCTCAGAGTAAAGGAAAGACAGCTACATTTGGCAATAATTAAAGAAAGATTATTTATATTGCACCACTCCTTTACATCCTCTAATGCTAATTGAAGTCGAATACAATCATCCACCGACTTCACCTCACAGAAAATTTTGATGTCATCGGTATACAGGAGACATTCAACCCTCAAACCACCAACGAGATCGTTAATGAAAATATTAAAGAACAAACGACCCAAAATCGACCCCTGAGGGACCCCTGATGTGGCTGAAATATATTTTGATCTGCAGCCATCCACAACCACATATTGCTTCCTGTCTATAAGGTAATTCGCAATCAGTTTTCGGAGTGATTCAGATAAGCCAAATGCTTCCAATTTATGTAGCAGAATAACATGATCAATGCGGTCAAATGCCTTTGACATATCAAGGTAAATTACATCGACCTGACTACGATTAACTAAAGCTTACGTAATATATTGCGTAGCGCAAACCAAGTTTGTAACTGCTTATCTGCCTGGCATGAAGCCGTGCTGAGAAGGTGTGATGAAGCTCTTTATATGGAAGAATATATGCCTATAGAATAACATTTACAAAGCTTTAAGGAAGTTACAGGATAACGATATCTGCCTATAATTATCTATAAGTCTTTTATCACCAGCCTTATAAACTGGAGAGGATTTCGATATCTTCCACACTATTGGAATTTTACAGTTTCTTAAACATAAGTTAAACATAACCTGTAAGGGAAAAGCTAAAACGGCTGCACAAACCTTTAAAATAAATCATGGGATTAGGTCAGGATCTGACGTCATATGAGGCTTAAACGCCCGAAGAACCCCCTCAACTTCTGAAAGAAGAAAACTCACTATTTGTAATGAAGTATAATCATTGTCTTTCAAGGTGGTATTTACCACAGATTGCGGTGCAGGTGTGGAGTGTCGAGATACATATGTTGACTAAAAAACATCAGCAAAACTATTAGCAATCTCATCAGATTGATCCAAGTTGAGACCATTATATTCCATTGTTTTCGAAAGAGAATTATGTTGCTTCTTAGAGTTCAGAAATGACATATATATATATATATATATATATATATATATATATATATATATATATATATATATATATATATATATATATATATGTACGCATGTGTGTAATATTATGCACGGTGCCAATAACCGTGGTAGTCGAGGCACCTTAATTATTAAGTTAAAAAAAAACAACCTTTTGCATTACCTCAGTCTGATTTGTCAACTAGCTGTTGCTTAAAGTCGCCGTTATTTCTTATTTTGCGTAAACTTGCTTATAAATTATAAAATCAAGTTATTACTTTAGTCCTTCAGGTTGCCCTCGTATAGCAGGGGCGACGTTGTACTGCCCGCCTACCTGATGTTTATGAAAGAATGTAACTGTCGTGAAGGAGGATTAGGCTGTAGGGAAATGCCAGAAGATTTCCCGCAGGATACCAGCAAGCAAGGTTCAACGTCGCTTCTGTTATACATATATTTATTAATCAAACACACTTTGATTGTAGTCCCTCAAGGATCTATACACTGCAGAATGAAACGTGGTTCGTTACGAAGATAGAGGAGAGTTTCATGAATAATCAAGAAACCCAAGGCCTACGTGTATTAATCAGGTTGTAAATATTTTACAGGGCAAAGAGATTAGACTAGATGCGGAGAAATTGGAAACAACTTTAGAGTAACTTGTTTACGGTGATATATTGTCCTCGCATAATGTTGTTAAGGAACAACAAAAGAATTTTCTTTGTGCATCCATTATTAATGTATCCACCAAATTGTGTTTTTTATTATTATTAGGCGCTCTTTTTGCGGTGTCTGTCACAATTACTTTATAAACTGTCTGTATTTTTGACAATTTTAGAAACAAACCAAAAAAAGTTTGTATGCGTGAATTTTAACTTGTACTCTATTAGATTAAAGTAGATTTGTTTTTCTGCGGTTTCCAGCCTTGTTATTTTCAATATAATACCTGGTGTGTTTCTAAATTTTTAGTCAATTTTCATCTACAAAAAATTGTGCGATAGCCGTCAGTTCAAAGATAAATATTTATTCGTTTATCAGTGATATAAAGCGAGTTTTAAAATAGAACCTGAAAAAACTGAATAAAAACAAAGATTTACAAAATTCAATATAAAAAAATGTGTAAAGGTTTGCTGTTATTTAAATTTTTTAAGTTCAGTTTTAACACTCACTTTTATATATTTGATTAAACAATAAACAACTCTGAAAAGTCGCCAACATAATATTTAGTTTAAATCATGCAGCTGAGGACTATACCACTTCTTTTTTCAAGATGTATATTACATTACCCTCACACACACACACGCACAAACATATATATATATATATATATATATATATATATATATATATATATATATATATATATATATATATATATATATATATATATATATATATATATATATATATATATATATATATTGTTACAGCGAACACTCTGGAATGATATTTCTAGAATAGACCAGAAGAGAATGGTGTAGAGTAATTTAGAACGTCTGGAATCTCTATAGATAGTATAAATAGACGAGCGGTGCGCAGAGTAAGTGAGTTCAGTATTGAATAAGGTGGTCTGAATGTGATCATAGAGTATAAAGCGAGTTAACAGTGTTACAAGTGTTGGTATAGGGAGCGATCATAGAAGGCGATAGTGGAATATAGTTCTATGGACATTTAATAATAGTAAGAAGAGATATATTTTAGTTGACACTGGTGTTGGAAAATAGTTGGTAAGAATAAATTAGTAGGTTGAAAAGCTGTGTTTTGTTAGTAAACAAATCCAGAACCCCGTAGAACGTAACAACTGGTGTCAGAAATGGGATTTTCAAGCTGCTAGCAGAAATATTGTCCAGAATATTCGTTGAACAACGTGAAAATTTCTAGAATCTCTGGAAAATCAGTGTCAGCGGTAAGTCATAACTGGGTGTGTTCTTGAAACAGAATAAACTGTTTACTAGCTTTAAGTACATCTATGCCTGAGACACGTAGCGCAACAGCCAAAATGGACGTCCAGCTATTGGAATTGGTTAAAGAAATGAAATAAGAGGCCAGAAAAAGAGATGAAGAAGCCAAAGAAGAGATGAGAAAAAGATATGAAAAGCCAGAAAAAGAGATGAAGAAGCCAGAAAAAGAGAGGAAGAAGCCAGAAAAAGAGAGGATGAAGCCAAAGGATAAGTGATAAAAAGAGATAAAGATATCAGAACAAGAGACGAAGAAGCCAAAGAAGAGTTGAGAAAAAGAGATGAAGAAACAAAGAGAAGTCTACAAGAACAGGCCAGCAGAATTGAGAATATTACTTTATGTGTCGACGAACGTATGAAGCAGGTAAAAGACGACATCTTTCAGTCGAAAGCAGAGTAAAAGCAACGATGTACATGACAAGCTGACTGAAGTACAACAGAAAGTGCATTCACTAGAAACCCTAGCCAAAGGAAACATCAGGCTCGAATATAGCCACGTAAGAATTAAGGTTCCCACATTTGATAGCTCAGTCCAATGGGGCATTTATCTACGCCAGTTCGAAGCCGCTGCTACAGCAAATAGTTGGGGCGAGAGAGAGAGAAAGCGACCTTGTAGTAGCTCTCAGAGGAGATGCCCTAGATGTGCTCCAAGGTATTCCCAGGGAAGAACCGTTGAGTTTTGACAGCATTAAACATCAATTAGAGATGAGGTTTGGCGACCAGCATTTACAGCAGCTGTATCGATTGCAGTTGAAACATCATTGTCAGGAACCGGGCGAAAATCTCCAACATCTCCACGCCGACGTTGCCAAACTGACACGATTAGCCTACCCTATAGCTCCGATGTAGTTTTTAAACAAGCCGTCGGTGCAAACCTTCATTGACGCCATCAGGGATACCGACACGCAGCAGGCGCTGAGGATGGCAAGACACAAAAACTTTAACGATGCTTTGGCACATGCCTTGGAGTTTGAAGTGGTAAAGCAAGCGTCGGAAAGTCATTTGAAAGTTCGCAGTCTCCAAGTCCAAGATGAAATAAAGCAGAGTCATCCAAGATCATGCAGCTACTAGAGAAAATAGCAGAACAAATAAGGCCGACGTCTCATGAACACACAATAAGAGCTCACCGTACAAATGCCTTGCGCTGCTGGAACTGCGGCAAGGTGGAACATATAAGGGGCTAATGTTGGGCTCTAAGATCACGCCTAAGGGAAAAAGTGAAGCTGAGGCCAGTAACCATTTCTCAAGTTAGAGGTTCTGGCAGCGATCTCGTCGTAGACGGATACGTAAGCGGTAATATGGCTCAGATTGTCGTCGACACAGGCGCAACTAGGACGATTATTCGCCGCGACCTAGTTCCAAGATGGCAAGTAAGAGAGCCAGACAGAGTGTACAGAGTAAATGCAGCCGGTGGTGATCGGATTCAGGTATTAGGCGAAACTGACGTCGAGTTGCAAATTGGCAAATTGGGACATGGAAGGCAAAGCAGAGAGCCATAGTCGCCGCCATATTAGACCCGATTATAAGTGGCTTGGACATACTTCAGGGTCAGTGCGCTAAACTTTATCTTGGCACTAACATCCTGACTATCGGCGGTGAAGAAATAATAATGTCGCCCGGCAGTAACCTGGTAGTGCGGAAAATCACCATAGAGGAAAATAGCAATGCATGCCGTAAAAGTGCCATTCCAGTGAGAGGAAGAGACGACCCAGTTTTTTTTTTGATGTTTGTTTCTGGTGTTTTGTTTACGGGTTTGTTGATTTGTTTGTTTTTGATTTGTTTTACTAGATTTTCTGTTGTTTTCTTGTTGTATCCATTTCTTTGTGCTATTTGTATTATGATGTATTCCTTTTCTCGTTCGTCATTATGGAATGGTACATTTAGCATTCTGTTTATTAAGCATCTGTATGCGGCCATTATGTATATATATATATATATATATATATATATATATATATATATATATATATATATATATATATATATATATATATACTGATGGCTAAATAAGAATGTTGTTTTGCTTAAAAATGGTTTTACATGATTCTGTTTGTTTCAGATTAAATATCGTTCTGATACATTTTTTGTGTAGGAGAAACACTCGATCTGCATCTATGGAATTGCTCCAAAATACAAATCCGTATCGCATTCTGGAGTACATATATGCATAGTGAGCTGCAAAACAAGTGCCCATATCAACCGTTTGTGAAAGTACCTTTAGAGTATATATATATATATATATATATATATATATATATATATATATATATATATATATATATATATATATATATATATATATACAACTTATTTTATTACGGACCTGATCGACATGGCCTTTCCAGTTTATTCTCTCGTTTAATATTAATCCCAAGAGTTTTGTAGTGGTCTCGGAGGGGAGTTTACCAGTTGTCAAGTTTACTACTAGTTTTGCATTATTAGAACAATTTTGTTTTATCAAAAATTTAGTTTTATTGTGCTGACAGAACCACCCTTCCAATTTCGACAAAATATATCCCACTCTCTTCTGCATCGATTCAGCATAAGGGGGTCTTTATAACGAATGAGGTGTCATCAGCGTAGAGCGTAACTTTTTGCTGCGTTATACAGGGAAGCTCGTTTCTATAGGCCATGTAGAAGTGGGCCGAGTATGCTACCTTGCTGTACCCCCGCGATTGCAATCCCAATATTCCATTACAAAGTTCCCCCTTTTTCATCGACCACTTTAACACATTGTCTTCGGTTTGTTAAGTACGATCTCATAAGATTTAGTGGAGCACGCCGTACACCATAACATTCCAACTTAGTGATTAGGATATCTTCATCCACACAGTCGAAGGCACTACAAAGATCAACATAAGCCCACTCCGCTTCATCCCCCGCTTTTATGCCATCTAGTAGTTCCTCCATAACTTGAGAGATAGCTCCATTGGTACTCCTACTTTTATAAAACCGTCGTTCTGCCTATTTGTAAGTATATTACTAGATAACAGATAATTATGTAATATTCTATGCATTATTTTTTCTATGATCTTAGCTATTATATATATATATATATATATATATATATATATATATATATATATATATATATATATATATATATATACCGGGTGGTCCTTCGGGAGGTCCCACGATCGATTGCGGGAACACTGTCAATAGAAAAAACCTGAAAATTGGATATTACACTAAAGTCGTTGGGGGACACAGGTTAAAAATATTTACAAGATGGAGGCACTTCCGGTTATACCGGAAGTAGATGTCAATTCGCTTATTTTAAATAAAACACCCTATATTTTATTGCAGTTTCAGATGCTACAATAAATTCTGAACACTTTTTATAAATAATGTTCTATACCTATCATCAACTGCCCAGAAGATATTTAGACTTTAAGATAAAATTTGACATTTACGGCCAGTCATATAGATACCGATATTTTTATAATAAGAACATATTTCGTTATGATTTTTATAATTATCTTCAAAGATATTTCACTCCATCTATTTCCACATCGAGACTAATGATAGAGTATACAGAGTGTCCAAAAAAAATTCTTGAAGTTTGCAATGAGAAATTGCGAAAATCTCGCGATTTTCAAATTGGAACCCCCTTTTTTTATAACACTATCGTGTTAAACTCAAAAAATCACTGACACTTTGTTAAATTACCTATACCCATATCAAACGGTTTTCATTTTATTTTGAAAAAACTCATTTCAAAGCCAGTTATTTTGATAAATTTCTTACCATAAGCGTTAGACATGGAAAATAAATTACCGAGTGTGTTTCTATGGAAACTTTGACAGTTTGTTGATTAACTAGCTATAAATGGCACGGTTAAATTACACACACGAAGATTATTTTAATTTATTTACTATTTATGGAGAATGTAATAAAGTAGTTTCGCGAACGTGTGATACATTTGCTGATAGATATCCATATAAACAGAGACCGTCACGTAAAACCCTCAAACGAATAGTAGACAATTTCAAAAACTGCGGATCTGTCAAGAAAAATGTGCATAGGGCTAAACCCGTTATTAACAATGAACAAATTGAGACAGCAATTTTGGGATATTTTGCCGCATACCCTACAAAGTCAACGAGGCAAGTAGCACTGGAGTCAGGATTGTCCAAAACCTCCGTTCTGCGAATTTTACGTAAACATAAGTTCCATCCTTATGCTTTTTCAGTTGTGCAACATTTGAAGGAAACTGATTTTTCCAGAAGGGTGGAGTTCTGTGAATTTATTTTAATGCGATTCCAAGAAAACGAGCAGTTTTTAGATAACATCATATGGACAGATGAAGCAAAATTTTCAAAAAATGGACTTTTCAATCGTAGAAATTCTCACTATTGGAGTGACACAAATGTTCATCTTTCTAGGGAAGGACATTTTCAGGAAAGCTGGCAGTTTAATGTTTATTGTGCTATAAGGAATGACGGCGTCGTTGCCCTAGAAATATACGACGATAATTTGAATGGTGAGAATTAATCCGAAATTCATAAAATACGTTGTTTATTATTATTTATTTATTTGTAGGTGAGCGTTATTTGGAAATTTTGCAAAATTTGGCAGTAACTTATTTGGACAACGTTCCTTTGAATGAATATAGGCAAATATTTTACCAACATGATGGAGGGGCCCCATCATGTTGGTAAAATATAATGGTCACCTGGTTAACAATATTTTACAATCTCTATTTGCTGACCAATGTATTGCCAACAATGGGCCACACCTCTGGCCGCCTTGATCGCCTGACTTATCTGTTCTCGATTTTTTTATATGGGGTACTATAAAAAATAAAATCTACAACACTGCAGTTTCTACTAAAGAAGATTGCATGCAGCGGGTTCGCGAATCATTTCGTAAATTGGATCCGGATTAAATAAGAAGGGCCACACATGAGGGATTGACACGTAGGTGTGAAAAATGTCTTGACGCCAGAGGTCGTCAATTTGAACACATAGGGCGTTAATTTTTGTTTCATTTTATTCAGTCCATGTTGTGTATGAATTGTTTTTTATTTATTTGTATTATCTGTTTGATGGTTTTATATAAGGTTATATGGCAAAATACCTTAAAATTGCTGTCTCAATTTGTTCGTTGTTAACAACGGGTTTAGCCCTATGCACCTTTTTCTTGACAGATCCGCAGTTTTTGAAATTGTCTAAAATTCGTTTGATGGTTTCATGTGACGGTTTCTGTTTATCTGGATATCTATCACCAAATGTATCACACGTTCGTGAAATTACTTTATTACATTGTCCATAAATAGTAAATAAAATTTAAATAGTCTTCGTGTGTGTAATTTAACCATGCCGTTATTAGCTAGTTAATCAAGAAACTGTCAGAGTTTCGATAGAAACACATTCGACAATTTATTTTCCATGTCTAACGCTTATGGTAAGAAATTTATCAAAATATCTGGCTTTGAAATCAGTTTTTTCAAAATAAAATGAAAACCGTTTAATTTAGGTATAGGTAATTACATACAAAGTGTTAGTGGTTTTTTGAGTTTAACACGATAGTGTTATAAAAAAAGGGGGTTCAAATTTGAAAATCGCGAGATTTTCGCAATTTCTCGTTGCAAATTTCAAGAATTTTTTTTGGACACTCTGTATACTCTATCATTAGTCTCGATGTGGAAATAGATAAAGTGAAATATCTTTGAAGATAATTATAAAAATCATAACGAAATATGTTCTTATTATAAAAATATCGGTATCTATATGACTGGCCGTAAATGTCAAATTTTATCTTAAAGTCTAAATATCTTCTGGGCAGTGGATGATAGGTATAGAACATTATTTATAAAAAGTGTTCAGAATTTATTGTAGCATCTGAAACTGCAATAAAATATAGGATGTTCCTTTTAAAATAAGCGAATTGACATCTACTTCCGGTATAACCGGAAGTGCCTCCATCTTGTAAATATTTTTAACCTGTGTCCCCCAACGACTTTAGTGTAATGTCCAATTTTCAGGTTTTTCCTATTGACAGTGTTCCCGCAATATATATATATATATATATATATATATATATATATATATATATATATATATATATATATATATATATATATATATATATATATATATATATATATACATATAAAAACTCAAACGGACCTTGCTTTCGGGTTCTAGGGAACCAAATTCGCGCTTATTTGAAGAAATTTTTGCGAAGTCGATACCTCTCTCTTAACGAATTTTTTTAATATGAATTCGCTTATGAACGTCATTGTTTTTGACGGTTATTTCTAATAGAAAAGGGTTATATGTCCATTTTAATGTTACTTCTTATACCTCATTGTGATAAAACGTGTTAATATTCTCCCAGTGTTTAGTTTTGTCAAGATTATGATATTTTATACTGGTATAAAAACCACTAAAAACAAAAAAAAAACATGAAAAAAATACAAGTATAGATATACGTATGTTTGTAATACTTTTACTTCTTTTTACTAAAGTATAAGCCAAAGACACTGATTTTATTACAAAGAATGTCTAACTGTATGGCTGAGCCCAAGCGGAAGGAACTCTTAATGAAATTTCATTGCCGTAATGAAGTTAGTTAGTTTTAGATTTTCTTTTCTAAAGAAGAGGTTTTGCATAACTAAAGAAGAGGTTGCATTTAATATGCCTCTAGAGTAGAACTTGGTCTAAGTTATTAAGCTAGATTACATACCGTCTTTGCCCAAAGAGTAGTGATAGGGGAAGTTTCGCTATGCAAAAGCATTTTAGTTACAAATAATTGATTTACCTTTTATTCCACATATTTTTATTTTACAATTTATTAACCTTCGTCTGCATGACAGGGTACCATTCTGTTTTAAAGGTGATGTTTTTATTTGTTAATGTTGATATTTATGCCTAAGGTGTTGTGACATCTCAGAATTCATTATAAAAAACCATTTTCTGCCAATGTAGTATTTCTTATAGCTTTTGAAAATTATATAATGGACACTGAAATTTTTTATACTTATTCCTCACATCAGGGGTACCCTACTACTAAAATAAAAATTTATTTTGTTGCAAAGCTTCAACTTTGGGACACAATAATAAAAAAATTAACACTCTTTATATGAAAAACTATATTAATTTTATAATATTTTTTTATCACAATAATTCTTTTACGGTTTGCAATTGTAACACTTATTTATTTTCTCACAATGTTTGTCGCATATTGGGCGGCCACAAACATCACACGATTTTTCTGGTTTTTCTCTGTCTTTTTGTAGCAGCTCGACACACGTAACACTTACCTGTTACTTGAGGGCCGTCCGGTTTTATCTCTGAGATGATTCTTTTCTACAACGGGCGGTGGCAGTTGGTATGCTAATGCACCTCCTAACATGCACTTAATTCCCGATTTGGTACTAAAATTTTGTAACACCTTTGGTGATTTGACTCTTAATTCTATGCTCGGTCTAGATAATTACTTTCCAAGTTCTTGAAGAAATTTTCGACGATAATTTTTTTCATCTGAAGAGGGTTATTATCAGTATAAATAATATATGCTGCTAATCCTGCTATATCAAGCATGTTATAAAACATTGCAAGAAGCCAACGGTTTGTTCGACGTTTGACAGAGTAGTGCGACACCATCGTATCCATATTATCAACACCACCTTTCCCTGAATTGTAATAATGGATTATTTCAGGTTTTTTCTTTGCAACTAAATACATTTGTAGTGTCGTGCTTTGTGGATAAGAGCATTACAGCTTTTCCCTGTTTTGGTACGTATGAAACCAGTGTGATATAATCCCCAGAAAATACAAACGTAGAATAATGTTCTTCCCTACTTTTATTTGGCAACATCTCTGGCGGCATATAAGGTTTATTTTTTTTGCGTACCCACAACAGAAAGTTTCCATGACATTAGAAACCGAGCTAAGGGAAGTGTGGTGAAAAAATTAACCATCGAAACATTTCTCCCACTATTTTTATAATGAATGCATAAATCTTTTACCACACGCTCACCTTGATTTTGTTTACGACCTTGCGATGATTTCCCTGTATAAATTTGCCCCACAAGAGGGTAAGAATTAGCTGCATCGCACACCCACCAAATTTTTATACCATATTTGGCAGGTTTGGCTGGCATATACTACGTGAACCTGGTCCTGCCTCTATACGGAAATAGTTGTTCGTCTACCGTTAGACATTCAGACGGTGTATAATTCAATTTCAAATTTTGCATCAATAGAAGACAAAGTTCTGAGATAGCAGCTGCTTTATCAGTTTTCAATCTATCGTTTCTGATATCCATTGTCAAAACGTACAAATCTTTGGATGGAATAAGATCTGTTGACTGACATTGTCGCACGGTACGATGGGTAAGCATCACTTTTCCACAAGTCTCTTAGATTTTCTTTCTTAGAGTGTCGAACTCCAGCAGTAATCAGTATCCCGAGATAACCATTAAATTCTTCTTGTGTGAGAGGTTTCCACATTTTTGGTGGTTTGTTGGAATGCTGTTTATTCCACTCCGCGTGGATGGTTTTTGGCTTTGCGGTTTGTTTCTCGAATTATAATGTTGCAGATTTCTGGAGTAAAAATGCGTGCGAAAGTTTCCCGAACTGAGAGGGAATTTGTTGTCTTCAAAGGCCCAGATTTTTTTCGCAAAATATTTTGTGACATCGTTTGACGAGAAGGCATTGGGGGACTGGATTGCCAGATAGTTCCGTTTTTAGAACTCAGAACTAGGTCAACACAATTATCAACTTCAACCTCTAGCTGCTCATCTTCAGAATTGTCTTCCTCGGAAATTTCAATTTCATTCTCAGTGTCAAGCAAAACATTTTCTATGTCTGATTCTTCTGCTTGGTTATTTGTTGATGACAATAAAGGCGGTAAATATTCGTCTTCTGATTCGGAGTCTTCAATTTGTTCATTGTCGTTATCACTCTCTGAATCAGATTCCATAGCATTTAATTCCTAAAGATAACTTACTTGCTGTTCATAACTCATTATGTAAATAATCAGGTACATAGGAAAAATAACAAAAATTACAACAAAAATGTAGTTTATTATCATTTATCACTTTTATAATCTACGTACCGTTTGAATTCAGAACTGGAAACTTCCCCACATTTTTCTGCCATTCCGAAAATTCACTAATCACAGTACAATTTCCAACCGAAAATAGTGTTGTTTAGTCAGCGGTAGACAACAGACTAAATAAATGATCTAGCATCCACACAAATATAGGATCACGAAAACAATTATCCGATATGCAGAATCCGTTGTTGTCAACAAAACACTGAGCGGAAGTATGTAAGCCGAAACGGTTAATAAAACTTTTCTTGGAACACCAGATGTGATATTATATCTATAACTATTTATAAGAATTAGAAAACCAATGATTTCTAGAATAGTAGAACAATAATTATTGCAGGTACCTAGGTACCCTTGTCGTGTATTATGCGTTAAAATTTTATTCGTGAAGGCGACGGTTAACGCGGCTTCTTCATTATTTAATATTTCTGCAAGTTTTTGTTAACAGTTCACTTAGATTGAAAATTAAGTCGCCAGTTTTTATTTTTGCTGGAACAAAATCGACAAAGATTAGAAACCGTGAAACAGACCAAAAACACAATTGCTCAGTGACAAATGAAATAAGTCACACTGCGGGAACTCGCTTTCAAGTCAGCAAAATAGTCTAAAGGGTGGAAAAGCCAAATGAAATAAGTTTAGTTTTTTCAATTATTTCGCACATCAATACAAAAACACGTCAATTTTAGATTGAAAGCGTACAGCGTGAAAACTTTACCTCTTTACTTAACCCACTTCGAGTGACAGTTGCGACTTCCAAATTTTAATAGGAGTTGTAACTTCTGATACCTTACTGTAAGAGATCTTTATCTTCTTTTCAAAAATGCTATGGTTTGAAATTTTACTTCAATAATTAGCAGTGAAAGAAATCATCCGATTAACGAACTAATCGCGTTTTATTCTTGATAATATTTTAAAAAAAAACATCAATGCTAATGTTCATAGAACAGAAAACTATCCAGGAGAGCGTTCCTAATCGTAAAAATATATTTAATATTAATTTTATATTATAATAGTTATAGGAAAATTCGCTAGCATAAATCCAAATAATATCCTTTATAATAAAGTAGGTCGCATAGAAATTATAATTATTGACCTGGAATTGCTTATATTACAGGTTTATGCAAATAATAAGCTTGTTGGAGTTGCAGATTGCAACACTAAAGAATGCTGACTATTGATAATTGCGCATTGTTAAAAATGTGGAACAAGCAAGGTTATAAATATTACTCTTTGTATACATTACGAGAGATTTTTCATTAGATTCTTAAAATGTAAAGACGCCAGACTTTTTAATTTAATTATGGACAGATTTGGTTTTAAATTTTATTCGGTTAAGTTATTTTGTAAAGGTTGTTAATTCTTTTTATTATTATTAAATTTTTAATTTCAACAACACACCACGAGGGCTTACAGCCTAAATACTATCGTACCGTGGGTGTTGACAAGGAGGAAAAAGGCAGCTTGTTAATTCTGGACTTGAAGGTTTGGAGCTTCGGGGGAGAAGGAAAACCATGTGCCGGCAAGGAGTTCCACAACTTGGAAGTCCTCGGGACAAAAGAGCGGGCATAACAAGATGTTCTATGTCTGGTGACCTGGAGAGTAAAAGGGTGCATTAGCTCTGTTCCCCTGGTGGATCTGTTGGGGGCAGCAGGTGTGGGAACTATGGAGGAAAGCTCCTCTGAGCAGTGCTCGTGCAGATATCTATAAAAGAGAGAGAGGTCACCAACGGCACGTCGGTGGGCAAGGGATGGCAGCCTTTGGGTGAGGGTAGGGTCACCGATGAGACGTATAGCTCTCTTTTGAATGGAGTCCAGGATAGCGAGTGTAGAAGCGGCAGCGGCACCCCAGATGTGGGAGCAGTATTCGAGGTTTGGCCTTATTTGTGAAGTATATAAGGTATAGAGATTAGCTGGTGAAAGTATTTGCGATCCCGGAAGAGGAAACCTAATTTCTTAGCAGCCGCTTCTGCAATTGATGTGACATGTTGGTGTCAATTAAGATTTCGATCCACAGAAATGCCAACAAGAGAAAAGGACTCATTACTTTGAATAACTTGGTTGTTCATTGTGATGGGTCTAGTGCTGGTGTATCTCTTGTGAGAAAGAAAGCAAGACTTAGTTTTGGTGGGGTTGAATTGTACAAGATTTCTACTTCCCCAGTCTAATATTTTTTGGAGATCCACGGAGACAGAACCCTCCATGAGCCTGCGATCCTCATCTAATTGGGCTAAAGGGGCAGGCTCAGAATATTGTATATTTGAATGGAGGGTGCTGTCGTCCGCGTAGCTGTGAACTGGGTTGGATGTGCTCGAGAGAAGGTCATTGATGTGGAGAAGAAACAAAGTAGGGGCTAAAGCTGAAGCTTGAGGAACTCCTGCATTAATTGGATACAGTTTAGAGGAATGGTCATCCACAACAACAGATATGCTCCTGTTGGAGAGGAAATTTGCTGTCCACATACAGAGTTTTGGTGGTAGGCCATAGGCCGGAAGTTTATTAAGCAGCGCTGTGTGCCAGACCTGGTCGAATGCTTTGGATATGTCTAGAGCAACAATCTGGGATTCACCGTGTTGTTCCATAGACTTGTTCCAAGAATGGGTGACAAAGGAAAGGAGGTCGGCAGTCGATCTGCGCTGACGGAATCCATACTGCCTGTCGTGAATTAGACTGTGTTTTTCAAGAAATTTTAGTAATTCGGTGTTTATATACTTTTCCATCACTTTAGAGACGACTGAAAGGAGAGATATGGGCCTGTAGTTGCTGGGAAGCGCTTTGGATCCTTTCTTGGGGATGGGTTGTACTCGAGCAGTTTTCCAGTTACTAGGGAATATGCCTTTATTATAAGATATCTGAAACAGACGAGTCAGAACAGGAGCAAGCTCTGGTGCGCTTTTATTGAGAACAATTGCTGCGATCTCGTCAAGGCCAGAGGCTTTCCTGGTATTAAGAGAAGAGAGCATCTTTCGTACCTTTTTAGTTTTGAAAATGATATATGTCATTTTATGCGCGACATTGGGGACTGTTGGTGGTTGAACATTTGGAGGTGGGTTGAGAGTAGAATTGCCGGCGAACAACGAAGCAAAAAGTTCAGCCTTGCCCAGGGCGGTAGAAACAATTTCATCCCCTGAGACAAGAGGTGGGAACGTGCTTTTGCAGAAATTATTCCCAATAGATTTAGCAAGAGTCCAGAAGGGATTGCCGCCGTTGGAGCTTAAGAGGACTTTGTTTTTGATGTGGTTATTAAACGAGTTTTTTGCCTCAGAAAGAATGTGGACATAGCGGTTTCTTGCGTCGTTAAATGCTTGACGATTTTCTTGACTGGGATTGTGTAGAAGCGTTTTGTCAGCTTTGACCTTTTTAAGTCTGGCCTTGTCACAGGATTTAGAGAACCAGGGCTTTTGAGTGGCTGAAGAGGTTTTCTGTGTACGTGGGATAAATAATTCCATGCCAGCTTGGATAATTTCGGTGACGTTTTGTGAGATATCAGAGGGGTCAGCAAGAGAAAAGCAGACAGACGCCCATGAAAATGAGGAAAAGTAATCCCGCATTTCGTCCCAGTTTGCGGAGTTGTAGTGCCAAACGATACGTGGGTGTGATGACTGTGTGACCTCGGGTTGCATTGCGCAGGAAGCAGTGACCATGCCGTGGTCTGAGCGCCTAAGGGGGGCGGTGACTGATATCTTATTGCATTCAGGTTGTGTAGTAAGAAGGAGATCCAAGGGATTTGAGCTGTGTGTTGGGATACGAGGAAAGTAAGTAGGTTGCTGAACCATATTGGCTAAAGAATTGCTGAAATTACATCGTTACCATGTCCCCAATTATCATCCGCTTCCTTAGACACCTAATGTAGGCGATGTTCAAAATCTATATCTTTAATGTCTTGGCATCCTAATTGTAAACAAAAATGTCTTATAACCTTAATCAACACCTGAGGCGTAACCGACCAAATCGGGATCGTTATTTTTCTTCTTGAGTCCGTTAAATCGCGTGGTTTAGTTTCGCACACCATACATTTAACATATTTCGCATAAGGAAACGTCTAATAGCGTTAGATCAGGTGCCCGTGCTGGCCATTCTAACGATCCTCGTCTCCCTATCCACCCATTTGGAAATATTAAGTCGATGTACTGCCCGACATTGATTTGGTAATGTGCCGGTCCTCCATCTTACTGAAACAATATCACATTCGTTGTAACTTGTGGGTTTACTCGATCAGGATATAAGTTTGCCAAAGTTGACACGACATTATCTTGGAGCAGTGCTAAATAATTATCTCCATTCAAATATCCATTTTTTTAATTATTAGACAAAACTAAACTAAGAAACTAAGAAAAGGTTGAAACCTGTAATGAGCAGTGATAACAACACTTAGGATAACTTGATCCATCATATCACATCCATAAGAGCTGACGAACGTTTCGTTTACAACGCTGGCGTCATAAGAACAATTAATAATTTCTATAACCGATCTCCCTGCTGACGCTTTTGTGCAAAATTATCGCCAGATCTTACAAATGTGTTGTGGTAAACAAGGTTCTTCAAAATGTGCCTCATATAGAAAATCTTCATGTAAAGTGTAGTGAACTGATAGGCGATAAATTTATTCAACAGTTGAACTAAGAGTGAGACCAAAACTTAAGAAAGTGAACGGATGACCAGAATAGCCGCAGCCAAAACATGGCCTGGCTGATACTTAACTTATCTGCAAAAAACATCTCCTTAAACCAACGTAAAATCCTCGTTAGTTAAGTTTTCGTCGTACTTACTTCTATTTTGAGCTGTCTTATTGTTGTTGTTGTTTTGCTGTGTTGTTTATTTGTGTGTTAGCTAATTTTATGGAACTGCTGACATATTGTGCAAAATCCATTTTGTGAATGTGTTTGTTGGTTTTTCAACTCTACTGTGTTATATATCTGTTATTATATACGTATTATATACCTATTGCTGACGGTCACACTTTATCGGACTTATTTACATGTGTATCTCAGGGGCCATGAAGTGTATTATTAGTATTAATATTAATAATTTTATATAAATTTAATTTGTTGGGCAACCATCCGAGGCTCCGACACACTCTGATGCCCACCCAACGTCATTACGCCCGTGCCCTCGCCCCGCTTCAGCGGTGGCAAGAGAGCTCAATGTTATTAAACAGTTAACAGACAGACTGATAAGAAGAATAAGGCGTCAGATCTTGAGAGAGACAAGTTCCAATCTCTCGCCAGCCCAACCAGAGAGTCCCTCATGTTTTCCTCTTACATACTGCGGACCAATCACTGCTGCAGTCTCTCGTGCCTTAAAGAGAGACAATATCAAGTTCGCATACAGGTCAAGATATACTATTAAGAAGGTTCTGGTTCATAATAAGGATTCTATTCCTCACCTCAAGAAGTCAGGGGTATATTTACTCACCTGTGGGGACCCCCCAATATAACACTGTTTATATAGGAAGAACAGGAAGGACACTTGGTACCAGGATCTCTGAACATCTTAGAAGCAGAAATAGCGTCGATAACACCACTTCTGTCTTCGGTTTCCACATCAGAGATAGCGGCCACACCTTTGACAAGGAGAACGATGCTAGAATCCTTCACCCATCTAGTTTTGGCAGAACAGTTTATCCTGAAGGAAATAGAGATCTACAAGTACATAAATGGCTCCAATAATAATGTTCTAAATGTTTCAAACACCAGCAGCATGAACTTTCCTTCCATTTACAGAAACCTCATTGAATAAACTTTCAATGGTAGTGATCTAGCTCCATATAATTAAAGTGCTTCTTTTGGTACCAAGTTCAAGAATAACCTTCTTTTCTCATACAGAAAAACCTGAGTGAATAGACTTTCATTTGCAAAAGCCTGACTGGAACTTTCGATGGTAGTGCTCCGAATGACGTGTGATCGATTCCAGCGATGGAGCAAAGATCGGTTGACATTTTCTCCGCCAGCCGTAGTTCACATGTCACTTTTGGTTGTCATGTCATTTGTCACCTTCAGTTCGAATTTTTAAGTTAAATATCTAGAGATCCACGGGACTCCATTTTGTTCGCTTGATAAAATTTAAACTAAAAATATAATCGTCTTTTGCATTCATCCTCTGATTTCTTCAAGTCTTGTAATGTTCCTGCCTTCCTGTTTTACGCAGCTTCTGTTTGGTATCCCGAAGACAATAGATGAAAAGCCAAACTTTGACAACAATTCATATGGCATCTTTCTGTAATTGAGACAGGAAATTTGTAAGTATTAACGCAAATGTGGCATCCATGTCCTTCTTTTCTTTATGAATTTCCCATGTTCAGATGTTCTCAGGGACTTCTGCTTAGCTGTGCAGCCTACTTTGCTTTTATGTTTGTGCTTGTCTATAGCTTGTTATGTAATTGACTAGTTTGAATTTAGCTTATTCATTGTGACTCCATAAGATTGTTGTTCATATTTTTGGGACCCCAGTCCCGTTTTAAGTTTTTAAATCTTAAATTGCACATTTATATAGAGATATTTTATAACTTCTAGACACTAATGTCGATTTAAATATTGCATGGCCGTTAGGGCTACACTGTATTTGACATTTAGCTTTGTTGGACTTTGTATTCTTTCTGTAGTTGTAGTGTTAGTCACTCGCATGATAGAGCTACCAGAAACAAAGTTTTCTGACAAACACTTTTTTACATTCTAGGTCTAAATCCTTGAAGATGGCACGCTAATGTGTTGAAACGCGTAGGGTTTTAGGAATAGATCAGTTTGTCTGGTAGTAATGGCCTTTAATTTTCCTTTAATCATGTCAAACACAGACGTTATGACGTTCAGAAATAATAAAGAGCACGGAGTCGCAAATTATTAATTCAGGTTCAGAGATCGGAGGATAGGGAAAGACCCAAAGATGACAAATTTTTGCGTCCCGCAAGCTAGTAAATATGCACCGGCGCGGTATGCGGGAATGTGCTCGGGTTCCCGCAGCAGCGTATTAAGTACACCCCATAGACAGTCAACAATTAGAACGACGAGTCGTATATTATGTCCTGGATAAAGCTGTCTAAGCTCAAACATAAGGTTTCTATACTTGGTATGTTTTTCCTCCTTCTTTATCCTAACGTTAGCCTCAGGTGGAGCCGAGAACTCTATAACAAGCAGGATTTTATTTTTCTTGTGTACCTTCTCCTAGCAGATATGACACATAATCCCGCAAATGTTGTGAGAAAAAAAAAACATGATTAAGATGCATGGACATCCACAAAGCATAAAGCCTTCCCCTGTATATCCTGCTTGCAGACGATCTGTTGCCATAACCCTGCAAAAGATCGTCCCGAAGATCATCGGCCCACTCCATTCTCCTTGCGCGGTCGTTATTAGGCACCCGTCCATTGTCATCTCCACATTGCCTATGGTCTCCATGGCAGAGATCACGTTTCCACTTGTACTGCAAACAAGCACAATATTAGGTCGGCGCAGGATGTTGACCTACCTCGGCCCCCACAGAATTTCGAATATGCCAAAGGGGGGTATCATGACCACAGTCACAGATTTTCTGTGATTCTGCAGGTATGTGGGCAGTTGCGTCTGCGTCGTTGCGGATTGCGATAAATACACTACTGGTTGCAGTGCACCTACCGGCCAGACCTTAAGGTGAGTCGAGAGTTTATAATGGAATCAGATAATTTGGATAAAGGAATACAGGCTATTGGTCGGAGAGGAGACAAGTAAGTTGTACTGCGAACAGCTGGTGATGCTGGCTGTACCGTCTACGTCGTTACGAGTAGCGCTAAGCATACTGCTGGCAACAGTACATCTACTGGCCAGCCATTACTACTACTAGTACTATTATTATTATTATTATTATTATTATTATTATTATTATTATTATTATTATTATTATTATTATTATTATTATTATTATTATTATTATTATTATTATTATTATTATTATTATTATTATTATTATTATTATTATTATTATTATTATTTTTTTTATTTTTAAACATATTAATAGATACATTGAGCAACCTTTGTAATAATAATTGTTTTTCCGTTGTCCTTATGAATAGTTTTGTCATCCTTTAGCCTATCTTGCATCTCATAAATTACACAAATAGAGCAACATTGTAAATTTTATTTGCAAATTAAAAAAGATTTTACAGCGCTGAAAGCTACGCAGTTTAGTAGCATTTAGAAATAAAACTTTTACTTACGGCTAACTTAATAAGTCAAAGTTGGTCAAGTGTTGTATCTATAGTCCAAAATTCGCCAACATACCTGAAAAAGAGAAACTAAGTTACTAACATCTCAAAGGCTAATATATGTTTTTATGAAACCAACAAAGGTATAATTGCTCCTACATGAATGTTAGTTATATATATATATATATATATATATATATATATATATATATATATATATATATATATATATATATATATATATATATATATATATATATATATATATATATATATATATATATATATATATATATATATATATATATATATATATATATATATATATATATATATATATATATATATATATATATATATATATATATATATATATATATATATATATATATATATATATATATGTATCACACCGAAACTCAAAAAATAATGGGCCGATTTTGATTAAATTTGGTGAATAAATTCCTTTTGCAAATGGCTTGGATAAGTTCGTTAGCCAGGAAAATCTGCCCAAGTTTTCCCGCAAAATTTTTAATTTTCTCTCGAAAAATAATTATATCTCCGGAATTAACAAAGTAAGGGCAACCAAATTTGATACGCGGGTTTATATCCTTACAGGTAAGTCACCTCTGAATTTAGCTATGTAGGTCAAAAGACAAAAAAGTTATAGGCATTTAAAGAAAAATAAATTGGGGTTTTCCTCAAAACGTCAAAGTTGCGATTTAAAACGTCAAAATTGGCAAAATTTAGGCAAATAACTTGAATCTAATACAAGCTATGGAAATCAAATGTCTCAAGAATGATGTTTTACAAACCCTGAAGTCTTAGTTTCAACCGTCATTGTCCTTGATTTTACTAAAATATTTCCAGAAAATTCATTTCAAATAGACCCTTTCTCTGATGCTTGGCAGTAGCCTTAGCTATAAAGTTTATCGTTTAATGGTATATAATTTTTGTCGAACTTTCGTAAAAAATCAATAAAGCTCATTATATCCGTTATTATACAAGATATGAAAAAAATTTGTATATATTAATTGTATGGTGTCTTGAGTTACATCTTAAAAAAATATTTCTACAATCACAGGTGGCCCATAAGTCGTTGGTGATACAAATTCTTTTTTTTTAATCAAACACGCCTTATGTTATTGCATTTTTGCATTTTCCATCGAAATATAATGCATGTTTGTAAGAAAAGAAATTCTGGATGCAGCAAGTGCGTTATAGTAGCGAATTTCAATCAAATGCTTCATATATGAATAGCCAAATTTGCTATTAACCTATAAGGTTGACCAAAAAACGAGTTTTTCCGGGAACACTTTAAGTTTACTTTTGGAAATTTTTGAACATTTTCCCAAAATAAAGTTATTTTTATGAAACATGGCATATTGTTTTTACTATATAGGTTATACTGGTAACCAAAATTGATGCCTGATTTCTTAAAAAGAAAACACACATATTTGCATTAAAAACATTTTAATGAATTTTTTTTTAATAGCAACTCTACATTCTTTCATCACAATTCGATGGATCACATTTTTCTGAATGCGGTGATATCCCATATGTACGGTCTAATATTACAATTTTCAATACAGGCTGGAAATTTCATACCGGAATATTAAAACTAAATAGTTTACCCTGAAATTCAAATTTCGAAAATAAACTTAATACAAACGTCCCTTTCTTAAAATAAATGTTCAAAATGTTCTCCATTCACTTTCACATAACGAAATAATCTACTCTGGAATTCTTCATTGACTTTTATCTTAAATTTCTTATCTTGTCTTTTATCTAAAACGTACTTGGTATCATTAATCGTTTCTTACTAACTACCAATCTTTGCAGTGTTTAAGGTGAAATTGGACAGTTATGTTTTATTTTGTGGTGTATTGTGTTGCATGCACGGTCTTCTAATAAATTAGTCGTAATTTTGTTCCGATAATTTCAATTAATATTTGGTCTGCGAACAGAAATATTGATGATGATTAGGTATGGTCATATGTGTAGAACACAGGCACAAGTTGTTAACCTATGTAATGAAAAACATCCATATTTGCCCACCACTAACCCAGGGAATTGTGTCTAAGATACATCCACAGTTTCGTGATTATGCATACGTTTAGCCACTGCATAGGAGACCCAAGTTTGTTGAATAAGATGTAAAACTCAATATTTTATTGGCTTTTTAAGAAGAACCAACAACTTTCACCCGTAAAGTTGCACGTGAAAATGATGTGAGTCAATCAACAGTTTTAAGGTGTCTCAAAAACGAAAAAAAATGCATCCCTATAAACTACAGCACGTTCAAGAGTTGATTGACGGTGATTCTGATAGAAGACTGCAATTTTGTGAACAACTGCTGGGCATGTTATGTAGAAATGTTATTTCCTCTGCTGACGTTCTGTTTTCCGATGAAGCAACGTATATTTTGAATGGCGATGCAAACAGGCAAAATTGCAGATACTGGACTACCAAAAACCCCCACTGGATGCGACAAACACACAATCAGCATCCTCAGAAGTTAAACGTTTGGGCTGGCATCATTGGTGATTACGTAGTTGGACCTCTTTTTATAGAAAATCTAAACGGTCCAAGATATTTAGAAATGCTAAAAGACCAGGTTGTCCCAATGTTAGCAGAATTGTATCCAAATGTTATGGAACCTAATATTCCCCATGAAAGGATATGGTTTCAACAGGACGGTGCACCGCCCCACTTTGCTTTTACGGGAGTATTTACACGAAGTCTTTCCACAAAGATAGATTGGACGAAGATCAGGGACCAGATCTCTTGATTTCTTTTTGGGGACACCTTAAAATCAAAGTGTATAAAACGCAACCTGCTGCTTTAGATGATTTGAAAATGAAAATAAGAATATAAATTATGGAACGTAACGTCTGGCGTGTTAAACAGACTTAGGGGAGAATTCCAGAGCAGATTATTTCTTTGTGTGCAAGTGAATGGAGAATATTTTGAACATTTATTATAAGAAAGGGGCGTTTTTATTAAGTTTATTTTCGAAATTGGAATTTCAGGGTAAACTGTTTAGTTATAATATTTCGCTATTAAATTTCCACCTGTATTGAAAACTGTAAAATTTGATCATACATATTCATATCTCCGCATTCAGAAGATGTGATCCATCGAAAAAAGAATAGATAAAGTGGTGGGCGTAAAATTATTTTTTTTAACTATGATTATAATATAATGTTCGACAAACTAAACTTCATGTGTCTTAGCGTTTTCCACAAAAACTAATTTTTTGCTGAATAATGAATTTTACTCCATAATATATTATTATATTTATATATATATATATATATATATATATATATATATATATATATATATATATATATATATATATATATAATAATAAAAAGTATAGATTATTTCTATGAAAGTACACGTTCATAACGCACTTGCCGCGTCCAGACTTTTTCCACAATTCCACAATAGCAGATTTTTCTCTGCTGACATTATTTTGATGCAAAAGTAAAACTGGCGCATATTACGTCCCAAAAATTGTCAGGTTGGTACACTAGGTACAAAATAATTACAGTAATTTCTTGATTACACCTCACATAAATAAAGTGCAGTAAAACCTCCGTTAACGACCACCTCTATAAAGCGGCCACCTCTATATACCGGCCAAATGTAAACGCAGAAAATGGTTCTTATGTCTTTTGTGTATTAACTAACCTCTTTATAGCGGCCACCTCTATACAACGGCCACGGACAATTTCTATAAAAATTTGTAATACTTTTTTTAGTAAGTTTACCTCATATAACGGTCATCAACAAATCACCTTTAACGCCGAATCTGAGAATGGTCCTTCCGAAGGTCGAGTGATAAAAAAACACGTCTGGATGATTTATGACCACCACGCCGCATTCGTCAAATAATAGGTATAAGAACAGCAACTTCCAAGAAACGGCAACCAGTGCACTGTAAGAATTGAATAAATTTTAATCTCTAATTTAGATATTAGAGGCCTTTACTAACGGTAAAATGTGCTGTGAAGTAAAGGGAAACGTATACCTAACTGAATAATCAGTTAAGTTAGATCCTTCTGCTTATCAACAACTCAATATGTCAGTGGAAAGAAAACGTCTCAGCCTCAAACAAAAAATTGAAATCATTACTGATAGTGAAAAAAGTGGTTCAAGTTCAAGAATATTGGCAGAAAAGTTTGGTGTTGGAAAAACACAAATAAATGACATTTAAAAAAATAAAAGTGATATAAAAAACTTTGCTAACAAGGTGCCAGCGTGGAACATATGAGAAAATTTTTAAAAACTGCGGGTAGTGCTGTTGATCAAGTGGTGTAGAACTGGTTTTGCAAAGCTCGAAATAAAAATTTGCCTGTATCAGGACCTTTAATTCAACAAAGAGCATTAGAAGCGGCACAGAATTTAAATCTGACCAATTTCAAAGCATCAAACGGGTGCTAGAAAAATTTTGCCAAAGACATAGTATTTGCTTCAAAGAAATTTATGGTGAATCAGCTGACGTTAACATCACGGATGTAGAAAATTGGAAATTAACATTGCCATCAATCTTAAAAGCTTATTGCCCAAAAAACATGTTTAATGCAGATGAAACAGGTCTTTATTACCGTGCGACACCATCAAAAACCTTTGCTTTAAAGAGCAAGTGTGCTGGAAGAAAAATGGCTAAAAACAACGACCGACAATTCTGTTTTGTCCTAATATGAGAGGTGAAAAAGAAGAACCGTTAATTATTGGCAAAATCAAGAATCCACGTTGTTTTAAGGGTGAACATATTAGCGCATTGCCACTGGAGTGGGTATAAAACTAAAAGGTTTGGATGACAACAGATATACTGACAGCATGGCTTCATAAATTTAACAATAAAATGAAAAGACAAAACAGGAAAGTAGTGCTATTTTTAGTCAATGCAACTTCGCACACCAAGATCCTACTGGAAAATGTAAAGATAATTTTTCTTCCGCCGAATACAACATCCCACTGTCAACCTTTTGATCAAGGTATAATTCAAAATTTCAAAATGATTTATAGAGGTTTACTGGTTAAAATACTATTAACGTTAATTGACAGTAATTTAGTTCAAGAATTCGATAAACACATCACCATTACCAATGCTTTGATATGGATAGCTGCTGCCTGGAAAAATGTCTCAAAAGACACTATTAGCAAATGTTTCTGCAAAGCTGGATTTATACAGAATGAGTAGGAATTAAAAAATATTGCTTATGAAGAAGATGACATTCCGTTGGCGCAATTATTTCCTACATTGACTAACCCATTTTCAAGCTTAAGACACTTTGCAGCAGTTGATAATATTTTAACCGAAAGTCCCGAACTAACAATCACCGATTTTATTTAAGAAATACGTGAAAATACGGACGTGCAGTTTACCAATTCTGATAGTGAATGTGAAGAATCTGATTGGGTTGCAACTGTATCTACAATTTCAAGTTTATCCGAAGCTTGTCTAAAATTACGAAAGTTTTTTTGTGCTTTCAAATAACGGTGAGTTAGCTACAAATATTTCAAAAATGTAAATTAAATGTGAATCAGAGAATTATATAAATAAAATCAGGAATATGAAACAGCAATCTATCATGAAATGTGTCAAAAAAGTTTAAAATAAATTGTGCATGTTAGAATTTAAACTTCATTTTTTGTCGTTGTTCTGTAAAATGTTATTAATAACTGTACCTGTACCTACATATTAATTGCAGTATGTAAATAAAAGTTTGTGATTTACAATTTAAGTGTTGTTTATTTTTCTTCTAAAAATGTTAAAAACTTGATAATAAGTTATGTTCCCCGATGGTGGCCGCTATTGGGAGGTTTTACTGTAGTAAGAAACAAAGAAATAAGGTAATGCAGTAACACTTTACAACCTAATAAATTTAATAACTAACATTTTTAAACTACAAGATATTAAGATATAGTACGTGCAAACATTCTTAAGAAAACTGTGTACTTGCAAGTTTATTTTTTATTGGCAGGAAGTAGAATGGGCCAAGTATTCAAATGAAAACTGTCTTTACTGCAGTTATACGACAAGTTGGGAAGGAAGTGTGTAGTAAAAGAAGCCATTTGTTGATGAAATGATCAATATAAGAGCTGAGAGCTGGGGTCGTTAAGAATACCTGACATTCTTTGAATATTTAAAGTGGAGTTCTCCAAATGATATGTAGCAAAAACGACCCAGGCTAATCGTCTCCGCTCTGCTACAAGCTCCTGCCCCACGAGATGACTTGCTTGTTCACATAAGAGAACTCTCTGCCTCTAATGACATTCCGTTGAACTGATTTGGATAAATGCGTAGTAAATTTGTTTTTTTAATGACTAATTTGGTTTTAGATTTAAGGTCGAGAACCTAAGCCGGATATAGTAAAAGTTTAATGGTTGTTTTACAAAAGGCAAGTAAAAAGCTCACCTAATTATTTAAATAACATGCTTTTCCATTTTAAGAAGCTTTTATCGTAACCGGTAGCTGTGTAGCTAGGCACAAACATTGGATGTGTTGTTTACTATTTTCAACTAAATTTAAAAAAGTCTGGACGCAGCAGGTGCGTTATGGAAGTGAATTTTCTTAAAATGTGTTTAATAGAAAATATGTATCTTTAATGCAAGCAGGCATCAATTTGGTCACCGTTATAATCTATATAGTAGGAACAATGTACTATATTTTACCTTAATATTTTAACATAACTTGTTTGAAAATCTACAACAATTTTCCGAAAATAAACTTAAAAGATTTCTTAGAAAACTCGTTTCCTAGCTGACAAACCTTAGGTTAATAGCAAATTCCGTTATTGAATTTTGAAGCGTTTAATGAATATTCGCTACTAAAACGCACTTACTGCGTTTCGATTTTTTTTACAAACATGCATCATAATTCGATGAAAAATGCAAAAATACAATAAAGAATGTTAAAAAAAAATGTAGGTATCACCAACGACTTATTGGCCATTATGTGGTTGTCAAAATAATTTTATAAGATGCAGCTCAAAACACCCTATAGGTAACGTATAGAATTTTTTCTCGTATCTTGCATAATAACAATTATATTGAGCTTTACCGTCGAAATGCGTCACACTGTATATATGTAAACAGAAAATAAACTCACATATGGATTCTAGGGGGCGTAGTTTGAGCTTATTTGAAGAAATCTTTTTAGAATTCAAAAGCCGCGGTATCCTCATTACGAATTGTTTCTACGAAAATTAGCTAAAAATTATAGACCGTTATGCTATAAATTTAACTAAAACCACAAAGTATCAGAGAAAGTATCTACTTGGAATGAATTTTCTGGAAATATTTAATTAAAATGAAGGCCAATAATGGTTTAAACTGAAACTTAAGGGTTTGCAGAACACTCTTTACAAAATCCGTATTTCTTTCAGGTTTTTTGCCTAAATATTACCAGGAAAACCCCAATCTTTTTATCTTTACATGCCTCTAACTTATTTACCCTATATATATATATATATATATATATATATATATATATATATATATATATATATATATATATATATATATATATATGTATATATATATATATATATATATATATATATATATATATATATATATATATATATATATATATATATATATATAATTGAAACCGATTCTGGATATGGGTTCAGGGGGACTTTCTACGAAAATTAACTAAAAGATATAGACCGTTAAACCATAAACTTAACTACGCCTAAAGCCAAAGCACCAGAGAAAGGGTCTATTTGAAACGAATTTTCTGTAAACATTTTAGTAAAATGAAGAAAAATGACGGTTGAAGCTGAAACATAAGGGCTTGTAGAATACTCCTCTTGCGACATTTTCATTACATAGTCCGTATTTGTTTCAGCTTCTTTGCCTAAATGTTTCGAATTTTGACGTTTCAAATCGCGACTCTGGCGTTTTGAGAAAAACCCCAAATCTTTTTTCTCTAAATGCCTATAACTTTTTTGACTTTTAACCTACAAACCTAAATTTCGTACGTGGGTCACACTTTACACACAGTCATCACACCTATGTATCGTTTGGCACTACAACTCCGCGAACTAGGACAAACTGCGAGATTACTTTTCCTCATTTCCATGGGTATCTGTCTGCTTCTCTCATCCTGGCCACTCTGATATATCACAAAAAGTCACCGAAATTATCCAAGCTGGCATAAAATTATTTATTCCACGTACACAGAAAACCTCTGCAGCCACTCAAAAGCCGTGGTTCTCTAAATACTGTGACAAGGCCAGACTTGAAAAGTTCAAAGCTCACAAAAAGCTTCTACACAATCCCAGTCAAGAAAACCGTCAAGCATTTAGCGACGCAAGAAACCGCGATGTCTGCATTCTTTCTGAGGCAAAAAACTACTTTAATAACCACATCAAAAACAAAGTCCTCTTAAGCTCCAGCGGCAGCAAATCCTTCTGAACTCTTGCTAAATGTATTGGGAATAATTTCTGCAAGAGCACGTCCCCACCTCTTGTCTCAGGGTATCAAATTGTTTCTACCGCCTAACGCCCTGGGCAAGGCTAAACCTTTGCCTCGTTGTTCGCCGGCAATCTACTCTCAACCCACCTCCAAATGTTCAACCGCCAACAGTCGCCAAATGTCGCGCATAAATTAACGGATATCATTTTCAAAACGAAAGATGCTCTCTTCTATTAACACTAGGAAAGCCTCTGGCCTTGACGAGATCCCAGCAATTGTTATCAAAAAATGCGCACCAGGACTTGCAGTGTCCTGACTCGTCTGTTTAAGACATCTTACAATAGAGGCATATTCCCTAGTAACTGAAAAACTGCTCGAGTACAACCCGTCCCCAAGAAAGGATCCAAAGCGCTTCCTTTCAACTACAGGCCTATTTCTCTCCTTTCAGTCGTCTCTAAAGTTATGGGAAAATATATAAACACCGAATTAGCAAAATTTCTTGAAAAACACAGTCTAAGCCACGACAGTATGGATTCCGTCAGCGCAGATCAACCGACCTCCTTTCCTTTGCCACCCATTCTTGGAGCAAGTCTATGGAACTACACGGTGAATCCCAGATGGACACTCTAGACATATCCACAGCATTCGAACAGCTCTGGCACGCAGCGCTGCTTAATAAACTACCGCACTATGGCCTACCACCAAAACTCTGTATGTGGACAGCAAATTTCCTCTCCAACAGGAGCATATCTGTTGTTGTGGATGGCCATTCCTCTAAACTGTATGCAATTAATGCAGGAGTTCCTCAAGGTTCAGCTTTAGCCCCTACTTTGTTTCTTCTCCACATCAATGACCACCTCTCTAGCACATCCAACCCAGTTCACAGTTACGCGGACGACAGCATCCTCCCCTCAAATATACAATATTCTCAGCCTGTCTCTTTAGCCCAATTAGATGAGGATCGCAGACTCATGGAGGCTTCTGTCTCCGTGGATCTCCAAAAAATATTAGACTGGAGAAGTAGAAATCTTGTACAATTCAACCTCACCAAATCACAGTCGTGATTTCTGTCTCATAACAGATATACTAGCCCTGGGCCCATCACAAGAAACAACCAAGTTATTCAAAGCAATGAATCCTTTTCACTTGTTGGATTTCTGTGGATCGAAATCTCAGTTGCCACCAACATGTCACATCAATTGCAGAAGCGGCTGCCAAGAAATTAGGTTTCTTCTTACGGGCTCGCAAATACTTTTCACCATCTAATCTCTATACCTTATATACTTCAAAAATAAGACCAAACCCCGAATACTGCTCCTACATCTGGGGTGCTGCTGCCGTTTCTACACTCGCTATCCTGGACTCTATTCAGAAGAGAGCTATTCGTCTCATCGGTGCCTATACCCTCACATAAAAGCTGCTTTATAGATATCTGCACCGGCACTGCTCAGAGGAGCTGTCTTCCATAGTTCCTCCACCTGCGGGCCCCAACAGATCTACCAGGGGAACGGAGCGAATGCACCCTTTTACTGTGCAGGTCACCAGACATAGAACATCTTGTTATGCCCGTTCTTTTGTCCCAAGACTTCCAAGTTGTGGAATTCCTTGCCGGGACATGTTTTTCCTTCTCTTCCGAACTTCCAAACCTTCAAGTCCAGAATTAACAAGTTGCCTCTTTCCTCCTTGTCGACACCCACACTACGATAGTATTTAGGCTGTAAGCCCTCGTGGTGTGATGTTGAAATAATAAAAAAACGTATATTATATTTTAGAGGGACTTATTGTGCCGTAAAATAATTGGATGTTAGTTTAGTTTCTAGTCTGTTTTTGCCCTGTAAATTCTCGCTTGAGATAAATACAGTATTTTTTAGAGAAACTCCCTGAACTTAAGTATATTTGTCGCGCTCCTGCTAGAAAACCCAAAACGTACGCCCCTGCTACTCGTATCTGTATTATTAATGCAGTTTAGTCACGAAAGCAGCGGATATGTATACCAGTGTCGCTGTCAGGGGTTTAAATCCCTGCGCTTTAGCAACACTGACATATGAATATAAATCTTGCATCCGGTGGAATTTTAATTTGCGTAACGCTCGCACTACCCCAATTGTTACTGCCTGTCTACGATCTAGTGTTATCTTGTTTGCGAATGTGGCGAGTGAATTATATGCAAATCATTAAACACCATTGTCGCAATCAGCGGATATACTGCGCGATGCATTCAATTTGCAAATTAAACAACACTACGAGATTTATATCCACTTCTTCCTCTTGGTTCACTAAAAAGGAACAAGAGCTTTGTGTTAAGAGCGAAATAGCTTTTTATTATGTGAAATTTCTAGTTGCAGGATGATGACACCGCATTCACTGTAGTTTCTCAAATTTCTGCATATCATATCATATAATATCATAATATATTTGTTCACCATTAAACTTACATGGTCAGTCAAACATAAAAAAATATTATAAAAAAAAAACAAACGTATAAAAAGTCTGATCGCCGCATGTGTGTTATGGTAGCAAATTTTTATAGAACTGTTTTTAATGTTAAATATGTTTTTAGTGAATTTTCATAAAAAAATGCACTAATGAGGAGATCTCGACTTTTAAATTTTGATAAAATTTCTTCAAATGAGCGCTATTTAGGACCCCTGGAACCCAAATCCGAGGTCGGTTTCAGACTTTATATGTTTATATATATATATATATATATATATATATATATATATATATATATATATATATATATATATATATATATATATATATATATATATATATATATATATGTTTATATATTTATGTGTCACACCTATAACTAAAAAAATAATTGACCGATTTTGATAAAATTAGGTGAGTACCTTCCTTTCGCGAGTGGCTTGGATAAGTTCGTTAGCCAGAAAAATCCGCCGAGGTTTTCCCGGAAAATTTTGTGTTTTATTTCGAAAAAAATTGAAAAAAATTTTATATCTCCGGAATTAACAAAGTAAGGGCAGTAAAATTTGGTACACGGGTTTATATCATTATAGGTAAGCTAGCGCTGCAGGTTAAAGAACAAAAAAGTTACATGCATTTAAAGAAAAATAAATTTGGCTTTTCCTCAAAACGCCAAAGTCGCGATTTTAAACGTCAAAATTGTTAATATTTAGGCAATGAACCTGAAATTAATATGATCTATGGAAGAAAAATGTCTCAAGAATAATGTTTTACAAAGCCTGAGCTCTTAGTTTCAATCGTCATTGTCCTTCATTTTACTAAAATGTTCCCAGAAAATGCATTTCAAATAGACCCTTTCTCTGATGCTTTAGCAGTAGTGTTGGCTATAGAGTTTATCGTTTAATGGTATATCATTTTTGTCGAATTTTCGTAAAAAATTATAAAAGAGCAATATATACGTCATTGCATTTTTTATTTTCCATCGAAATATAATACATCTTTGTAAGAAAAGAAATTCGCGACGCAGCAAGTGCGTTATGGTAGAGAATTTTTGATTAAATGCTTCAAATTTTGAATCAATTTGCTATTAACCTATAAGGTTGACCAGAAAACCAGTTTCTTCGGGAACAATTTAAGTTTACTTTCGGAAATTTTTGTACATTTTCAAACAATAAAGTTATTTTAATGAAACATGGCACATTGTTTCTAATATATAGATTATACTGTTAACCAAATTTGGTGCCTGCTTTCTTAAAAAAAACATATTTGCTATTAAAAATATTTTTATGAAAATTCACTACCATAACGCACTTGCTGCGTCCAGAGTTTTTAAAGTAAGACGTGACACTTTGTAGATAGTGTAACCTTTATCGTAAAAATAATGTATCGTATTTCATCAAACTAACTTTTTGTCTGAAAAAGTACAAACATTTTTCCGAAGATAAATTCACAATGTTTCCAAAAAAACTGGCCTTACTTTCCTGGCCAACGAACCTATCCACGTCATTTATGCAAAAACTACACCCGCCAAGATACAATTATTCACAGAAAGCTTTACGATAGAGATCAGAAAAATGTTTACATGAACATTTGTAAACAACATGCTTCATGTAAAATATGCCAACTTTTTGCAAAGATAGGCTAAGTAATTTGAAAGGGTCATGTTTTTTTTTTATTTCAACAAAACACCACGAGGGCTTACAGCCTAAATACTATCGTACCGTGGGTGTCGACAAGGAGGAAAGAGGCAACTTGTTAATTCTGGACTTGAAGCTTTGGAGTTTCGGAGGAGAAGGAAAAACATGTGCCGGCAAGGAATTTCACAACTTGGAAGTCCTCGGGACAAAAGAGTGGGCATAACAAGATGTTCTATGTCAGGTGACCTGGACAGTAAAAGGGTGCATTCGCTCTGTTCCCCTGGTAGATCTGTTGGGGGCAGCAGGTGGAAGAACTACGGAAGAAAGCTCCTGTGAGCAGTGCCCGGGCAGATATCTATGAGAGAGAGAGAGAGAGTGAGAGAGAGAGGTCACCAACGGCACGTCGGTGGGCAAGGGATGGCAGCCTTTGGGTGAGGGTAGGGTCACCGATGAGACGTATAGCTCTCTTCTGAATGGAGTCCAGGATAGCTAGTGTAGAAGCGGCAGCGGCACCCTAGACGTGGGAGCAGTATTCGAGGTTTGGCCTTATTTGTGAATTATATAAGAGATAGAGATTAGATGGTGACAAGTCTTTGCGAGCCCGGAAGACAAAACCTAATTTCTTAATAGCCGCCTCTGCAATTGATATGACATGTTGGTGACAAATGAGATTTCGATCCAGAGAAATGCCAACAAGTAAAAAGGACTCGTAACTTTGAATAACTTGGTTGTTAATTGTGATGGGTCTAGGGCTGGAGTATCTTTTATGAGAAAGAAACTGAGATTGGGTGGGGTTAAATTGTGCAATATTTCTACTTTTGGAGATCCACAGAGACAGAACCCTCCATGAGTCTGCGATCCTCGTCTAATTGAGCTAAAGAGACAGGCTTATATTATTGTATATTTGAGTGGAGGGTGCTGTCGTCGGCGTAACTGTAAACTGCGACGGATGTGCTAGAGAGGAGGTCATTTATGTGGAGAAGAAGTAAAGTAGGGGCTAAAGCTGAACCTTGAGGAACTTCTGCATTAATTGTATACAGTTTAGAGGAATGCCCATCCACGACAACAGAAATGCTCAAGTTGGAGAGGAAATTTGCTGTCCAGGTACAGAGTTTTGGTGGTAGGCCATAGGCCGGAAGTTTATTAAGCAGCGCTGCGTGCCAGACCTGGTCGAATGCTTTGGCTGTGTCTAAAGCGACTATCTGGGATTTACCGTGTAGTTCCATCGACTTGTTCCAAGAATGGGTGACAAAGGAAAGGAGTTCGGCAGTTGATCTGCGCTGACGGAATTCATAGTGTTTGTCGTAGATTAGACTGTGTTTTTCAAAAAATTTTAGTAATTCGGTGTTTGTATACTTCTCCATCACTTTAGAGACGACTGAAAGGAGAGAAATAGGCCTGTAGTTGCTAGAAAGCGCTTTGGATCTTTTCTTGGGGACGGGTTGTACTCGAGAAGTTTTCCAGTTACTAGGGAATATGCCTCTATTGTAAGATGTCTGAAACAGACAAGTGAGGACAGGAGCAAGTTCTGGTGCACATTTTTTGAGAACAATTGCTGGGATCTCGTCAAGGCCAGAGGCTTTCCTGATATTAAGAGAAGAGAGCATCTTTCGTACCTTTTAAGTTTTGAAAATGATATCCGTCATTTTATACGCGACATTTGGCGACTGTTGGCGGTTGAACATTTGGGGGTGGGTTGAGAGTAGAATTGCCGGCGAACAACGAGGCAAAAAGTTCATCCTTGCCCAGGGCGGTAGAAACAATTTCATCCCCTGAGACAAGAGGTGGGAACGTGCTCTTGCAGAAATTATTCCCAATAAATTTAGCAAGAGTCCAGAAGGGTTTGCTGCTGTTGAAGCTTAAGAGGACTTTGTTTTTGATGTGGTTATTAAACGAGTTTTTTGCCTCATAAAGAATGTGGACATGCGGTTTCTTGCGTCGTTAAATGCTTGACAGTTTTCTTGACTGGGATTGTGTAGAAGCGTTTTGTGAGCTTTGACCTTTTCAAATCTGACCTTGTCACAGGATTTAGAGAACCAGGGCTTTTGAGTGGCTGAAGAGGTTTTTGTGTACGTGGAATAAATAATTCCATGTCAGCTTGGATAATTTCGGTGACGTTTTCTAAGATATTGGAAGGGTCAGGATAAGAGAAGCAGACAGACGCCCATCAAAATGAGGAAAAGTAATCCCGCATTTCGTCCTAGTTCGTTGTAGTGCCAAACGATACGTGGGTGTGATGACTGTGTGACCTCGGATTGCATTGCGCAGGAAGCAGTGACCATACCGTGGTCTGAGCGACCAAGGAGGGCGGTGTCTGATATCTTATAGCATTCAGGTTTTGTAGTAAGAAGGAAACCCAAGGGACTTGAGCTGTGTGTAGGAATGCGAGAAAAGTAAGTAGGTTGCTGAACCGTATTGGCTAAAGAATTTTTGACTGCAAAGGCCTCCGCTGCTCTCCCTTGTGGATCGGTTTTTGAACATCCTAGCAATTTTTTATTATGGACATTGAAGTCATCAAGAATAGTGACCTCGGAGGAAGGATATTCAGAAATCAAATGGTCGGTTTTTTCAGAAAGGCAGTAAAAGTGCTGGACAAAGTTGTCAGAAGGTGACCGCTAAATTCAACAGATGAATTTAATTGCAGCCCTTATCCATAGTATATAGTCCTGTATATGGCATCTCGATTTTTTTGAGGAATAAAAAGGTCGTATAACAATTTTTGATATGTGCCAAAATGTAAAATTTGCAAACAATTGAAATAACTTCAAATGGATAATATCAATTTTTTCACCCTACAAGCATGCACAAAAATTTTATGGAAAATGCATTAATGCTACAATAAAAGGGGTCGTCAATTTAAAAAAGAAAACTTAAATCGCCAACAACATATGGGCTACCCTGTGATTGTCAACATAATTTCACAACATGCAGGTCAAAACACCCTTTAGCAGGTGGTAGTGGAATTTTCCTTTATGTAATAGTAAAGGATTTTTTCACGTCCGAGGAGGTACCACCCCATACATCAAGGGGCCGGTGAAGTCCCAGCGGACGTTTCCGGTTCTGGTGTATGAGTCGGTTTCCCTTATAAACAAAATGATGATGGCTCCTCCTTGTATAAAATATTCCGGAGGCAAAATACCCCTCCATTCGGATCTCCGGGAGAGGGGTGTACAGGGGGCGCCAACATCAAGATTTAACATATCCTTTTCAAATATATGTGGCCTAAATTCTAACCTGAACTCCGTCCACCATTTCCTCCAGGCTAACAGGCCCCAACTCCTCTTCCTCACCGAAACCCAAATCAGTGCCAAAACAGCCACTAATCACCTTAATTTCCCGGGGTATGAGCTCCTTACTGCCTTTAGATTGCATGGAGGCGTGTGCGCATACGTCCGTAGCAATCTACCCTGCACCAGACTTCCCAATTTAGAAGGTGGAAGAAAAGACATACTATGGATAAAACTCTCTCTCAGGGCTGCAACTAAATTCATCTGTTGCATTTACCGGTCACCTTCTGACAACAACTTTGTCCAGCTCTTTGACTACCTTTCTGAAAAAACCGACTATCTGATTTCTGAATATCCTTCCTCCGAGGTCACTATTCTTGGCGACTTCAATGTCCATAATAAGGAATGGCTAGGATCTTCAAAAACCGATCCACAAGGGAGAGCAGCAGAGGCCTTTGCAGTCAGCAATTCTTTGGCCAATATGGTACAGCAACCTACTTACTTTCCTCGTATCCCAACACACAGCTCAAATCCCTTGGATCTCCTTCTTACTACAAATCCTGAATGCTATAAGATATCAGTTACCGCCCCCCTTGGTCGCTCAGACCACGGCATGGTCACTGCTTCCTGTGCAATGCAACCCGATGTCACACAGTCATCACACCCACGTATCGTTTGGCACTACAACTCCGCAAACTGGGACGAAATGCGGGATTACTTTTCCTCATTTCCATGGTCGTCTGTCTGCTTCTCTCATCCTGACCCTTCTGATATCTCACAAAACGTCACCGAAATTATCCAAGCTGGCATGGAACTATTTATTCCACGTACACAGAAAACCTCTTCAGCCACTCAAAAGCCCTGGTTCTCTAAATCCTGTGACAAGGCCAGACTTGAAAAGGTCAAAGCTCACAAAACGCTTCTACACAATCCCAGTCAAGAAAATCGTCAAGCATTCAACGACGCAAGAAACCGCTATGTCCGCATTCTTTCTGAGGCAAAAAACTCGTTTAATAACCACATCAAAAACAAAGTCCTCTCAAGCTCCAACGGCGGCAAACCCTTCTGGACTCTTGCTAAGTCTATTGGGAATAATTTCTGCAAGAGCACGTTCCCACCTCTTGTCTCAGGTGATGAAATTGTTTCTACCGCCCTGGGCAAGGCTGAACATTTTGCTTCGTTGTTCGCCGGAAATTCTACTCTCAACCCACCTCCAAATGTTCAACCACCAACAGTCCCCAATGTCGCGCATAAAATGACTGATATCATTTTCCAAACTAAAAAGGTACGAAAGATGCTCTCTTCTCTTAATACCAGGAAAGCCTCTGGCCTTGACGAGATCCCAGCAATTGTTCTCAAAAAATGCGCACCAGAACTTGCTCCTGTCCTGACTTGTATGTTTCAGATATCTTACAATAAAGGCATATTCCCTATTAACTGGAAAACTGCTCGAGTACAACCCATCCCCAAGAAAGGATCCAAAGCGCTTCCTAGCAACTACAGGCCTATTTCTCTCCTTTCAGTCATCTCTAAAGTGATGGAAAAGTATATAAACACCGAACTACTAAAATTCCTTGAAAAACACAGTCTAATCCACGACAGGCAGTATGGATTCCGTCAGCGCAGATCGACTGCCGACCTCCTTTCCTTTGTCACCCATTCTTGGAACAAGTCTATGGAACAATATGGTGAATCCCAGATTGTTGCTCTAGACATATCCAAAGCATTCGACCAGGTCTGGCACGCAGCGCTGCTTAATAAACTTCCGGCCTATGGCCTACCACCAAAACTTTGTACCTGGACAGCAAATTTCCTCTCCAACAGGAGCATATCTGTTGTTGTGGATGGCCATTCCTCTAAACTGTATCCAATTAATGCAGGAGTTCCTCAAGGTTCAGCTTTAGCCCCTACTTTGTTTCTTCTCCACATCAATGACCTCCTCTCTAGCACATCCAACCCAGTTCACAGTTACGCGGACGACAGCACCCTCCACTCAAACATACAATATTCTAAGCCTGTCTCTTTAGCCCAATTAGATGAGGATCGCAGACTCATGGAGGGTTCTGTCTCCGTAGACCTCCAAAAAATATTAGACTGGGGAAGTAGAAATCTTGTACAATTCAACCCCACCAAAACTAAGTCTTGCTTTCTTTCTCACAAGAGATACAGCAGCCCTAGACCCATCACAATGAACAACCAAGTTATTCAAAGTAATGAGTCCTTTTCTCTTGTTGGCATTACTGTGGATCGAAATCTTAATTGGCACCAACATGTTACATCAATTGCAGAAGCGGCTGCTAAGAAATTGGGTTTCCTCTTCCGGGCTCGCAAATTCTTTTCACCAACTAATCTCTATACCTTATACACTTCACAAATAAGGCCAAACCTCGAATACTGCTCCCACATCTGGGGTGCAGCTGCCGCTTCTACACTCGCTATCCTGGACTCCATTCAAAAGAGAGCTATACGTCTCATTGGTGACCCTACCCTCACCCAAAGGCTTCCATCCCTTGCCCACCGACGTGCCGTTGGTGACCTCTCTCTCTTTTATAGATATCTGCACGGGCACTGCTCAGAGGAGCTTTCCTCCATAATTCCCCCACCTGCTGCCCCCAGCAGATCTACTAGGGGAACAGAGCGAATGCATCCTTTTAACGTCCAGGTCACCAGACATAGAACATCTTGTTATGCCCGCTCGTTTGTCCCGAGGACTTCCAAGTTGTGGAATTCCTTGCCGGCACATGTTTTTCCTTCTCCTCCGAACCTCCAAACCTTCAAGTCCAGAATTAACAAGCTGCCTCTTTCCTCCTTGTCAACACCCACGGTACGATAGTATTTAGGCTGTAAGCCCTCGTGGTGTGTTGTTGACATTAAACCCTTTAAATAACTTATTAAATATTTTCCCGAATCTTGAATAAAAACCGATATATATATATATATATATATATATATATATATATATATATATATATATATATATATATATATATAGGTTTATAGAAAATACACCACCTGTAGATATGTTGACATGTAAGAACTTAAATTGACCCCAGACATTTTCTCTACGGAGTCTAGTTCTCGCTCCTTTGCAGAAATATTCTTTAAATTCTAAAATCGCGGCCTTCTTAACAACGACTTTTTTCTACAAAAAATCGCGAAAAAGTAAAGACTGTTAAGCCACAAACTCTATAACTAACACTACTGCCAAATCATGAGAGATGGTGTGTATATGAAACAAATTTTCTGGAAACAATTGAATAAAATAAAGGACACTGATGGTTGGAGCTGAAACTTAGGTCTTTGTAAAACACATTTAATATGAAATTTATTCTACCTAACCCGTACTTGTTTCAGGAACTCTGTATAAATTGCAAATTTTGACGTTTGAAATCGTGACTTTGGCGTTTTTGGAAGAAAAACTATAATATTTTCAAACTAATTTCTCTGTTATTTCTTGACCTTTTTGTGTCAAGAAAACTTAATGTTTGTATTATACAATAGATTGTGTTATCCTCAGAAAATATTTTGGTTTTTTGCGTTTCTCTGGTCAGTGGCAACCAAAATGTCTATAATGTTTTTTCTTTTTAGTTAGAGATCTTAATTTTGGCACGTATGGTATGTTTAACAGTGCAAACCTGGGCACCAAATTTGGTTGTCATAGCTTTGTTAGTTTAGGAGAAAAATTTTCCGAACGAAAACTCAAAATTTACCTGAAAAAACTGGTCCGACTTGGATAACGCATTTGTCCAAGCCTATTAGAAAGGGAAGGTACTTACCAAATTTTATCATAATCGACCTATTAGTTTTTGAGTTATCAGTACAATATATATATATATATATATATATATATATATATATATATATATATATATATATATATATATATATATATTATATATATATATATATATATATATATATATATATATATATATATATATATATATATATATATATATATATATATATATGTATGTATGTATTTAAAAATATGTCACAGTGACAGCTTGCAATTTTAGGCCCCAAAATGTTTGAAAATCTTATTAAACTAAAGTTGAAAGAAAACTATTTTGGAGTGTAAAATTGTTGGGAAGTTAAGGATGTAGAGAAAATATTGGAGGTGCTAATAACGGAAGATTGGTTGAATAAATTGTAAATTTGAAATACCGACATTTTATAGCAAGAAATGTCAGTGTCAATAGGATTTTGATATGTTTCACTTTAATATTTTAACCAAATCGCATCAATTACAGCCACAAGTTTGTGACTTTTATGTAAGATGCACTGTATAATTTTAATGCATATAAATATAAATAAATAAATAAAATAAATAAAATAAAATAAATAAATATGTGTTTGTGTGTATCCAAGCGATAACTCAAAAAGTAATTAACCGATTTTATTTTATTAACTTTCTTTTATTAATAGCTTGGATGGTTTCGTTAGCGAGGAAAATCGCACAAGGTTTTCCGGGAAAAATTTGAGTTTCCTTCCGAAAATTGCAAAGCTATTTCGATGAAATTTGGTGGACATGTTGCGTTGGGAAATACCTAACTACGTTCTAAAATTGAGCTTTCTAGGTTTATAGAAAATTGAGCTAGTCAAATTTGAAACATTTATATTTAATACCACCGCTTTTTATTGACAATGCTAAAAACTGGTTTATAGGTATATGAGATCTAGTATGTCTGAGTCGTTACCTAGCAACGGAGCATTTGATATCATTTCGAAGGTCAGTTACACGCTGTAACTGACGTTTATCGTATATTATTAGATCGCTTATCTGTTTTCAATTTCAGTTAATAAATTATTTGTGTTATTTGGGAATTTTAATATACAAGTGCAAATTATTCCTTTACGATTTTATTAATGTTAGTGTGTGGACTAAACTGTGTTTGTGATGTTTGTCAACAGATATAAAAGATCGAAGTTTTACAAAAAGAGCTGATATGCAACAGGTTAGTTATTTTCTCTCTAATGCTTGGCGGTAGTTTTAGTTAAGTTTATGGCTTAACGGTCCATAATTTTTAGCTAATTTTTGTACAAAAATTCGTCATTGAGCAGACCGCGACTTTAGCATTTGAAAAAGATTTCTTCAAATGAGCGCAAACTAGGCTCCCTAGAATCCATATCCGGGTTAACGTTCAGTTGTTATCTGTTTACATATATACAGGGTGACGCATTTCTACGGCAAAGCTCAATATAATTATTATTATACAAGAGTCGAGAAAAAATTGTATAAGTTGATTATAGGGTGTCTTGAGCTGCATCTTATAAAATTATTTTGACAATCACAGGCTGGCCCATAAGTCGTTGGTGATCCCTACTTTTTTTTCGAACACCATTGTTTTTTTGCATTTTTTATCGAAATATATTTGTAAGAAAAAAAATCGAGTGCGTTTTGTTAGCAAATTTTCATTAAATGCTTCAAATTTCAATAACTCAATTTTCTATTAACCTAAGGTGTGTTGGCTAGGAAAGCAACATTTAAAGTTTATTGTCGAAAAATTTTTGTACATTTTCAAACAATAAGTTATTTTGATAAAATATAGCACATTGTTTCTACTATATAGGTTATACCGGTAACCAAATTGATGACTGATTGCATTAAAAAGACATATTTGCTATTCAAAGCATTTTTATAAAAAGTCACCTTCATAACGCACTTGCTGTGTCCAGACTTTTTTTCTTTATTTTCTAGTCTACATTTGCAAACATTTATGATATTTGGATACATTAATTGAATACATCTATTATTATTATATATTATTATTATTATTACATATTAAACTTTTATAGGTTGCCATTAATTATCATTTTGTATCAATTAGTAAGTTCACTAACAAGGCCAACTTTTAATATCTGATTTTATAATAAACTTAATAAACCGACATTTTTGTCTTTTTATTGTCCAGGTCCAGTGTCAATGCACATACAAATATCAACGGCGAAAACCCACGCCATATTTAATTTATGATTCACTAATAATTTATTGGGTTATTAAAAATAATTTGTTATTCTATTTACGTTGCACACTTTAACTATAATGCTATGTAAGCTACACTAAAAATTTTCTTTTACGTATAACAAGACACTAAGTGAGTGGTGAACGTGTCGCCACCTAGTTCGGAACCAAGTACTATGTTGTCACGCCCGCTCCAAATAACACAGAGTGTTAAAAATAGAGACAGTATACAACTAACTAACAATTTAAAAAATTGTTAGCCCTGGCCAATTTCTACCCCAATATAGGGACAAAGTATGTAAGACTAGATAATTTGTCCCTATATTGGGGTAGAAATGGGCCAGGGCTAACAATTTTTTAAATTGTTAGTTAGTTGTATACTGTCTCTATTTTTAACACTCTGTGTTATTTGGAGCGGGCGTGACAACATAGTACTTGGTTCCGAACTAGGTGGCGACACGTTCACCACTCACTTAGTGTTTTAAGACTGGCTATACTACAGCCGTGTTATTTTGGTGCATTTTTGCTACAATTAGTATGCCGTACTGAAGAGCTCTAATGAGAGCGAAACCGGTCTACGGTTCTAATTGTTGCGAGAATGCATCTAGTCTTGTATAACAAGAGGTTTTTTTTTAATAATATTATTGGCTGCGGCATCTCAGGCCATTAGCACATTCATTCCCTATCATTCACTATTTTTACTAATTTTCCAGACAAAGTCAACTGGCTCGCCCAGGAATCGAACCCGGGACCTCTCGCTTAGCAGGCTGGCAATTCAATTCTAAAGGTCTATATTACATTATAACAAATTTACAAAAATTTACAATTTTTATATATACTACGACTTAAATATAAAGCTCCTGTTAAAATATATTAACTTATCTCTAATTTGTTATTTACAAAGGAAAGAAAAAAGTACTTCCTTATAGTAATTAATGTGTTTTCTGTTTAGTTATTATAATTATATTGTACAAGTTGTGCGGTTGTATATAGGAAAACTGTTTACAAAAACCTATTTAAAATAATTATTATTACTTGCTATGTTGCAAGTTGATTTTATTTGTATAACATACAGCTTTCTAACCATGGCTATAGTGAATTCTCGTGTCAAACGGTTATGGGCGTTTTAAATATTTTTAGATTTTGATACGGAAGTCTATGTTTGATTCTATAAGGACTGTTATTGTATCTTATGTCTGTTATTTGTCTTGTCAATGGATTTATTTTCAATTTGTTTTCGTAAAAGTTTGTGGATGTTTTGTTAATATAGTCTTTGATTGTTAGGGTGTTGGTCATGTCATGTAAGTGTGTAATTCTTGTGTATCTGTTTCTGTTCGTCACTAGTCGTAGGCATTTGTTTTGGTATATTTGAATGGGTTTAATTGTCGTATCTGATACTGAGCACCACACTGGTGCGGCATAAGATACAACTGGTCCAGCCTGCACCTAGCAACCTGCGCCACGAGGGGGTCTATAACAAGAGTAAACTGATAATCATAAGAAACAGATGCAGAATATATTGTCAATTTGTGTTTCGAATAACAGCCGCTCAGACACACTGAGACATTTATTAAGAAGCAAGTTTAGAGAAACGTGTTAAATGGAAATCAAGGAAATGTCTAGGATCCTTAATTGTTTCAATTTGAATGTAAGTGTTGTTAGCGTTTAGTTTCGTGCGGCGATTTTGTCACGTAAATTGTTTCATACTAGATGCTTCTATAATGATTGGCATTTAGCAGTTTTAGAATTTGCAAAACGACAAATATACCAAATAAGTTGTTTGTGTTTTGGAGAATTTTCGTAGAAAAAATTGTAATGAGAAGATTGCGACTTTCGAATATTTAAATATTTTGTCAAATGAACGCGAACTCGGCTACCTAGAAAACACATCGACGCTATCAAATAGGAACATCGTATCTCGATTATTTGCAAAAATTAATTAAGGTCGTTTTCATGTATTAAAATGTCCTGTCTTTCGACTAGATCCAATTGTATTTAAATTCTGTGAAAAATATTGAGGTAAAAAAGCATTTTTATCCAATATAATACACCAGCCCTAGACTCATCACAATGAACAACCAAGTTATTCAAAGTAATGAGTCCTTTTCTCTTGTTGGCATTTCTGTGGATCGAAATCTTAATTGGCACCAACATGTCACATCAATTGCAGAAGCGGCTGTTAATAAATTAGGTTTCCTCTTCCGGACTCGCAAATACTTTTCACCAGCTAATCTCTATACCTTATATACTTCACAAATAAGGCCAAACCTCGAATACTGCTCCCACATCTGGGGTGCCGCTGCCGCTTCTACACTAGCTATCCTGGACTCCATTCAAAAGAGAGCTATACGTCTCATCGGTGACCCTACCCTCACCCAAAGGCTGCCATCCCTTGCCCACCGACGTGCCGTTGGTGACCTCTTTCTCTTTTATAGATATCTGCACGGGCACTGCTCAGAGGAGCTATCCTCCATAGTTCCTCCACCTGCTGCCCCCAACAGATCTACCAGGGGAACAGAGCGAATGCACCCTTTTACTGTCCAGGTCACCAGACAGAGAACATCTTGTTATGCCCGCTCTTTCGTCCCGAGGACTTCCAAGTTGTGGAATTCCTTGCCGGCACATGTTTTTCCTTCTCCTCTGAACCTCCAAACCTTCAAGTCCAGAATTAACAAGCTGCCTCTTTCCTCCTTGTCCACACCCACGGTACGATAGTATTTAGGATGTAAGCCCTCGTGGTGTGTTATTTAAATTAAAAAAAAACAATCCACGTAGGAGTATGGTGCATATAGTAACGTAACAACAGTTACAATTTTACTAATCGGCATGAAAAGACAGTAATTTAGTCGTACCTACACGGGAGCTGCAGCGAATATTATTTTGAAACAGCATCGTACCTACGATAATTTCAGGGCACAAATATTGTACTGCTTTATAGTAATTAAATTTAAGATGATATTATTTTTCTAAAAAACTCTCATTCGAATATTAAACAAAAAATACGATCACCTTCAATTTCTTAGTGAATTTTCATTAAAATTTCCTTAATAGCAAATATGCCTCTTTAATGCAAGCACCCATCAATCTGGTTGCCGGTATAAGGTATATAGTAGAAACAGTCGCCCATATTATATCAAAATAAGTTATTGTTTGAAATGGACAAAAATTATCCCAACATAAACTTTAAATGGTTCCGAGAAAACTGTTTTCCTAGCATTTTATGAAAATTCCCTACCAAAACGCACTTACTGCGTCTACATTTTTTTATTACAAACATGCACCATATTTCGTCATTTTATTTACATAATCCGTATTTTTTTCAGGGTCTTTGCATAAATGTTGCCAATTTTCACGGTTTAATCGCGACTTTGACGTTTTGAGGAAAACCCCAAATTTTTTTAATCGCACATTACTTTTTTTCTTTAAACCCATAGACCTAGCTTTTGGTACCTGGTTCTATTTTTATAATGCAAACAGGCGTACTAAATTTGGTTGCCCTGACTTTGTTATTTCAGAAAATATAATTTTTTTCAGAAAGAAAATAAAAAAATTTCCGGGAAACCTGAGCCAATTTGTCTGGCTAACGAACTTAATACACTCCAGTTGAAATAAATAAATAAATAAATATATATATATATATATATATATATATATATATATATATATATATATATATATATATATATATATATATATATATATATATATATATATATATATATATATATATATATATATATATATATATATATATATATATATATATATATATATATAGATATATATATATATATATATATATATATATATATATGACTGATATATATATAACTGACTACCGTCAGTTAACAAATGACAAATAGTGGCTTGTCAAATTGAACTAGAGAGATGGAGATGGCTGTTAAATACAGTGAAAATAGGAAGCTTAATATTTATACATAGTAAAACGTAGTTATAGATTGCTTTTGAGCAAATTAAATCACTTTCATAATTTTTTTAATTTTTTTTTCATTTTACTGCTATCTGCAGATTCATATTGAGAGTTGCCGCAAATGGCAACCCCGATGATTGTTTATTGTGACATATTTTCGTAGTCTGTACGTTTAAAACTTAATTTGGAGATTTTATTTGCAATGGCAGCGGAGCCCTATTTTATCTTTCTGGCCTTGTCTAACATAGGCATCCATTTAGAGGTCATTTCAGGTCATATAGTAGATTATTTATTTTCTATTTAGTTATAACTCAGGATCTGCTGAACCAATTGAGTTCAAGTTTGGTAGATGGGACCACTCGTACAATGTGTACGTGCTTGTAAAGCTTTGGTTTAATATTTCTAGTAATTTACAAGATATTCCGTTTTCAAACAGTTTCTTGCAATTTTCTCTAAAAGTATTTGAGTGTCAAAACTGTTTCACGAACCCATCCAAGCTATTAACAAAATGAACGGAACAGCCAAATTTGATTTCGATTGAGTTATCGGTTGGATACATACATACACATATACACACACACACACACACACACACACACACACACACATATATATATATATATATATATATATATATATATATATATATATATATATATATATATATATATAATTTTAACTGACCTTGTATTTGGGTTGCAGCGGCCCTAATTCGTGCTCATCTGAAGAAATTTACCAAAAGTCTCACCATCGATACCTCTCTATTAGAAAATTCACTAAAAAGCATATAAAGAAAATTCGGTGCAATTGGTGGTTAGAGAACGACACAAAATTAAAATTATTATATATTACAGACCAAACGTATTTTTTTCATGGTGCAAATGGTCAAGAAGGACGATAAAAGCTACTTTGAAAATTTTAGTTTTTTTTCTGTAAATGTCAAAGCGGAGATTTGAAACAGGAAATTTAGTAATCTTTCGATAAAGCTGCTATGACTAATGCAGTTAATGAATAGTAAATATTGCAAGAAATGTATTTTAGATGTTTATACACTAATTTTTCGCCTTTTTTCTCATTTGATTAAAATATCTCCAAAAATGCATCTAAAATAGACCTTTCACGTCATTACAAATAAATAACTGAAGACCACTAAGCGATATCTACGTTTTATTATACTATACTTCAATTGCCATGCGAGAGTAGCGTCATGGTTAACTCGGCTGCACGTGAAGCAAAGGGACGTAGGATCAAGTCCCAGCTGTGACTAACTTTTTTTAATTTAGTGAATTATCTTATAAAAAGGTGCACTAATAAGGAGATCCCGCTGGGACTTGATCCTACGTCCCTTTGCTTCACGTGCAGCCGAGTTAACCATGACGCTACTCTCGCATGGCAATTGAAGTATAGTATAATAAAACGTAGATATCGCTTAGTGGTCTTCAGTTATTTATTTGTAATGACGTGAAAGGTCTATTTTAGATGCATTTTTGGAGATATTTTAATCAGATGAGAAAAAAGGCGAAAAATTAGTGTATAAACATCTAAAATACATTTCTTACAATATTTACTATTCATTAACTGCATTAGTCATAGCAGCTTTATCGAAAGATTACTAAATTTCCTGTTTCAAATCTCCGCTTTGACATTTACAGAAAAAAAACTAAAATTTTCAAAGTAGCTTTTATCGTCCTTCTTGACCATTTGCACCATGAAAAAAATACGTTTGGTCTGTAATATATAATAATTTTAATTTTGTGTCGTTCTCTAACCACCAATTGCACCGAATTTTCTTTATATGCTTTTTAGTGAATTTTCTAATAGAGAGGTATCGATGGTGAGACTTTTGGTAAATTTCTTCAGATGAGCACGAATTAGGGCCGCTGCAACCCAAATACAAGGTCAGTTAAAATTATATATATATATATATATATATATATATATATATATATATATATATATATATATATATATATATATATATATATATATATATATATATATATATATATATGTGTGTGTGTGTGTGTGTGTGTGTGTGTGTGTGTGTGTATATGTGTATGTATGTATCCAACCGATAACTCAATCGAAATCAAATTTGGCTGTTCCGTTCATTTTGTTAATAGCTTGGATGGGTTCGTGAAACAGTTTTGACACTCAAATACTTTTAGAGAAAATTGCAAGAAACTGTTTGAAAACGGAATATCTTGTAAATTACTAGAAATATTAAACCAAAGCTTTACAAGCACGTACATATTGTACGAGTGGTCCCATCTACCAAACTTGAACTCAATTGGTTCAGCAGATCCTCAGTTATAACTAAATAGAAAATAAATAATCTACTATATGACCTGAAATGACCTCTAAATGGATGCCTATGTTAGACAAGGCCAGAAAGATAAAATAGGGCTCCGCTGCCATTGCAAATAAAATCTCCAAATTAAGTTTTAAACGTACAGACTACGAAAATATGTCACAATAAACAATCATCGGGGTTGCCATTTGCGGCAACTCTCAATCTGAATCTGCAGATAGCAGTAAAATGAAAAAAAAATTAAAAAAAATTATGAAAGTGATTTAATTTGCTCAAAAGCAATCTATAACTACGTTTTACTATGTATAAATATTAAGCTTCCTATTTTCACTGTATTTAACAGCCATCTCCATCTCTCTAGTTCAATTTGACAAGCCACTATTTGTCATTTGTTAACTGACGGGAGTCATGAGAGAAACGTGCACTTTCTGCGCATAATCTCGAAATCGACTCTGCTAATACCTTAGAATCTCAGAATATAAATTCTGTATTCTATATTCTAAGGTTAATACAAACAGTAGGTAAATAATAATTCAACTTTGAATTTTAACATAAATTTAACAAATGCCTTTGGCCATCGACTGTGACTGTAGTATATTATAATTTTAACATCCAATCTAACAAATCAGAAAGTGATGGTCTACATCAGATTGGGGTTCCTAATCAATGCATGCAGGTACTGTATTAGCAAAGTGAAACAAAATTATTTTGAGAAGAAATATACCTACCGCAACCTAATATAAGTATAATACCTAGAGTACCCAGATACGTATGGTTTTCTTTACTCTTAGCTATTACTCTTTACGGAACATTTGAAGTAAATAAAACTACATAATATCATAAAGCAGTTTAAATTACATATATAATCAGATGTTCAGAGTAAATTATAAAAAATTTAATGTAAAAATTTTGTATTGTTTATATTTATTTTATTTTCTAAAAGTATGGATACATTAATAGTAAATAAGTGTTGAAAAGTGTTTAGGTGCAGCAAGTGATTTATGGTAACGAATTTTTGTAAAAATATTTCAAATAGTGATAACTCAGTTTCCGATTAAAATAGAATCTTCAGTTTTCATACATAGGAAAACTCGTATAAAGAGAGCGTGGGTACTAGATTTGCAAAATAACTACAAATTTGTTTTAAAAAACATTTTTTTGTTATTTTGTTTGCAGAAACTGGTTCGATTGAGTTGACTATAACGGATAATCCAAGCGATTAATAAGGAAAATACCTACCACGTTTATAATTTCGCAGGTATATTACTTTTGTAAATAAAAATCAAGTTCTTGGTAAATTTGCAATTTAGCACACGGGGGACTTTTAGAAAAAAAGTTTCAGAAACATCCTTAGAACTCTTTCTGGATGCATATACCACAAGAAAAAATTTCTTGCAAACGGCCCCTAAGAAAGTTACGGGACCAGGTGTGAATAGGGGTGCTGAGCGGAGAAGAAGATGAAAAGGAAACGTGAGCGGAAAGTTCGAAAAGGACAGCTTAGTTGGACCTCCATAAGCTACCTTTTACCCATTTTGTAGCTATACTTCCTTAAGGTCCTGTTTGCTTCGCCCAAAACCCTTATTCACCTCAGGTCCCGCAACTTTCTGGGAGGTTGTTTCGAAGAAATTTTTTTTTGTATATATTGTTCTTTTTTATGCATTGAGGGTGGTTGTAGGCATGTAGAAGGGGAAGGAGAACCCCCGTGACGAAGCCGTGAACCAAGATTTTTAATTTATGTTTAAATTCTCACCTCATTTCATTTGTTTAAAATATTTTTCCAAAAATCAACTTAAGGTTGCCTTGTTTGTCGGTCTCACATAGAGAAGTACAATATTTTATCATTTAAAAAAGCATGGATATAGCAACAGAAAATAAGCGATGAAGAGGGTCTGGGCGCAGCAAGTACCGTGTGGTAGAGAATTTTGATAAAAAGATTTCAAATCCGTTAACTCAATTTCCAATTAAGCTATAATCTTCAATCTTGAGCAATAGTAAAACCTATGTAAAATACCTTTTCAGTTGTTTTATTTGCAAAAACTAGTCCCACTGGTTTGACTAAACCAAAACCATACAGGCAATTAATAAGGAAAAATTGATAATTTGGCAGGTACATTCCGTTTGTATATAATTAATTTTTTTCGGGAAAACTTTTGCAACTTTCGTGAATTTTGTAACATAATGTTTTAAAAGCGACTTGCAGTATTTACATATATGTACCAAATTTTCATTTTCTAGCTCCATAAAAAATATAAATTTCGTCAAGCAATCGCCTACTGAGACATCTAAAACCAATCTCCAAGATCCATTTAAATTAAAAGAATTTGTTTTAATAATATACCTTACTATCACTGTACAATTCTTATAAGAATTCACTACTATAATGCACTTGCTGCGTCCCGAACTTTTTTCTTTCGACCTAAGAATCTAAATTTTGGTATGTGGCTTACGATTTACAATGCAAATATGGTTGCCATACTTTCGTGATTTTTGAAGATAAAAAGACTTTTCCAAAGGAAATCTAAAATTTTCGCGGAAAAACTGTTCCGATTTTCCCGGATAACGAAATTATCCAAGCCACTTGTAAAAGGAAGGTACTCATTAAATTTTATTAACGGTGTAACACACACACAGATATATATATATATATATATATATATATATATATATATATATATATATATATATATATATATATATATATATATATATATATATATATATGTATGATTTAAAAGTGACCCCGTATATGGGCTCTAGGGGGTTTAGTTCGCGCTCATTTGAAATTTTTGTTTACCTCCAAGGTTGGGATCTCCCTATTTGTGATTTTTTGTAAGAAAATTCACCAAAACATCAGAACGAGCTCTCGATATGCCGGCTCCCAGGATGCACAAAATAAAATATACAAAATGGGATACATTCTCCTCTCTTAATGACCTTTTATACACATATTCACTAGGATATAACCGGGATACTATACTATACTTTATACATACATATATATATATATATATATATATATATATATATATATATATATATATATATATATATATATATATATATATATATATATATATATATATATATATATATATATAGGGTGGCGCATTGAAAACAAAACAGACCAATTTGGGTCCAGAAAAATTCTGTTCAAACAAGTACATTTTAATATTGAGGGGGACATGTTTTGACATAAAACTCAACTTTGTCACATCAACCCCTTAAGGGTGGTGATAACAACTCTTATATTTGAAATAGGGAACATGGGTCGAGTGTTACATCATTTGAAATCTCTTTCTTTTCTGAATACAGCACACAAATTTTTTTGGAAGTGTTATAAATCCATTTAAAAATTATTCACAGTTCAAGATGCAAAAACGCATTTCACTCATTCCGATACGAAATGTGCTGATAGTCAATGTTTTGTTGGTTTGTAAACAAAAAATTGACTTTCAGAACATTTATTATCGGAATGAGAGAAATGCGGTTTATTATTTCAGTTTATCGGTCGGTTTGATACTTGATAGTACTACCGAAAATTAATTTCACAATGGTGTATTCTGTAGAAGAAAGAGTTGATATATAATAATAATTAATTACTATTTCTTTTCAAAAACAATGACTGTGCCAACCGTACCGCAAATTTGTTTGATGAACGACATCCGAACAGACATGCTAACAGAAAACACATTTTAGAGTGAGTTGCAAAGTTTCGACAAAGTGGTTCAGTAGCCAACAAAAACCGGGATCCTGAACGTGAATTTCCGGTGAGAAATGAGACTACTGAGATTGAAGTTTCAGGACAAATTGCTGCAGACCCAACTTTGAGCGCGAGAAAATTGGACACTGTTTCAAACATCAAAAGAAGAACTATTCAGCGAATATTGAAGCATCATAAATTTCACCAGTATAAAATTCATCAAAACACTAAGTGAGTGGTGAACGTGTCGCCACCTAGTTCGGAACCAAGTACTATGTTGTCACGCCCGCTCCAAATAACACAGAGTGTTAAAAATAGAGACAGTATACAACTAACTAACAATTTAAAAAATTGTTAGCCCTGGCCCATTTCTACCCCAATATAGGGACAAAGTATGTAAGACTAGATGCATTCTCGCAACAATTAGAACCGTAGACCGGTTTCGCTCTCATTAGAGCTCTTCAGTACGGCATACTAATTGTAGCAAAAATGCACCAAAAATAACACGGCTATCGTACAGCCAGTCTTAAAACACTAAGTGAGTGGTGAACGTGTCGCCACCTAGTTCGGAACCAAGTACTATGTTGTCACGCCCGCTCCAAATAACACAGAGTGTTAAAAATAGAGACAGTATACAACTAACTAACAATTTAAAAAATTGTTAGCCCTGGCCCATTTCTACCCCAATATAGGGACAAAGTATGTAAGACTAGATGCATTCTCGCAACAATTAGAACCGTAGACCGGTTTCGCTCTCATTAGAGCTCTTCAGTACGGCATACTAATTGTAGCAAAAATGCACCAAAAATAACACGGCTATCGTACAGCCAGTCTTAAAACACTAAGTGAGTGGTGAACGTGTCGCCACCTAGTTCGGAACCAAGTACTATGTTGTCACGCCCGCTCCAAATAACACAGAGTGTTAAAAATAGAGACAGTATACAACTAACTAACAATTTAAAAAATTGTTAGCCCTGGCCCATTTCTACCCCAATATAGGGACAAAGTATGTAAGACTAGATGCATTCTCGCAACAATTAGAACCGTAGACCGGTTTCGCTCTCATTAGAGCTCTTCAGTACGGCATACTAATTGTAGCAAAAATGCACCAAAAATAACACGGCTATCGTACAGCCAGTCTTAAAACACTAAGTGAGTGGTGAACGTGTCGCCACCTAGTTCGGAACCAAGTACTATGTTGTCACGCCCGCTCCAAATAACACAGAGTGTTAAAAATAGAGAGCTCTAATGAGAGCGAAACCGGTCTACGGTTCTAATTGTTGCGAGAATGCATCTAGTCTTACATACTTTGTCCCTATATTGGGGTAGAAATGGGCCAGGGCTAACAATTTTTTAAATTGTTAGTTAGTTGTATACTGTCTCTATTTTTAACACTCTGTGTTATTTGGAGCGGGCGTGACAACATAGTACTTGGTTCCGAACTAGGTGGCGACACGTTCACCACTCACTTAGTGTTTTAAGACTGGCTGTACGATAGCCGTGTTATTTTTGGTGCATTTTTGCTACAATTAGTATGCCGTACTGAAGAGCTCTAATGAGAGCGAAACCGGTCTACGGTTCTAATTGTTGCGAGAATGCATCTAGTCTTACATACTTTGTCCCTATATTGGGGTAGAAATGGGCCAGGGCTAACAATTTTTTAAATTGTTAGTTAGTTGTATACTGTCTCTATTTTTAACACTCTGTGTTATTTGGAGCGGGCGTGACAACATAGTACTTGGTTCCGAACTAGGTGGCGACACGTTCACCACTCACTTAGTGTTTTAAGACTGGCTGTACGATAGCCGTGTTATTTTTGGTGCATTTTTGCTACAATTAGTATGCCGTACTGAAGAGCTCTAATGAGAGCGAAACCGGTCTACGGTTCTAATTGTTGCGAGAATGCATCTAGTCATAAAATTCATCTTCTACAACAACTAAATGAAGATGATTTTGATCGGCGGCTGGAGTTTTGTGAAGTTATGATTGCACGAATAGCTGATAACGGGAACTTTCTGTGCAATATCTGTTTTTCAGACGAGTGTAGGTTTTTATTAAACTCTACAGTCAATCGTCATAATTGTCGTTATTGGACAGATAATAATCCAAGAAATTTTCACGAAATCCACACTCAAACTCCACAGCAATTGAATAACTGGCATTTTTGGAGACCGTTTAATCGGACCAATTTTTCTTGATGGCAATTTGAGTGGCAAACGTATTAGGAGTTACTAGAAGATATCGGTTACCCTCTACTAATTGACATTGTTGAAAATGACGATTGCTATCAAGAAAATCGATTAGTGTTTCAACAAGATGGAGCTCTTCCGCATTTTTTACAACTTGTTGGGGAGTTTTTGAACAGGGAGTTTCCAGGACAACCGATTGGTCGTAGTGGTGTTATTGAGTGCCCCCCTAGATCACCGGATTTAACTCCTTTAGACTTATTTCTATGGCGATATTTAAAGAGTAGAATTTCGCAACAGAACCGGAGTCTCTGGAAGAATTACGACGATGCATTGTTGAAGAATGCCGTCTAATAACTCCACAAATGCTCCAGAATGTCAGAGCTCGATTTGAACAAAATTTGTACTTTTGTATGGAAGCTGCTGTTTTAGCGTTTCTTAAAAAAAATTCTCTGGACGCAAATCGGTCTGTTTCGTTTTCAATGCGCCATCCTATATATAAATATACATACATACATATATATATATATATATATATATATATATATATATATATATATATATATATATATATATATATATATATATATATATATATATATATATATATATATGCTATATGCGTGTTTTGATCTTCCATCCCATTTGTCAATTATTCCGTTTTAATGCCAGGCGAGTGTATGTATGTTACAAAATATGTTATGAATGCAAGATGCCGAGGAAAATGTGGCAGTACTATCTGGGCGGCGAGGCCGCGGACGAGCCCTAAGGGAAAAAAGATGCCGAGGAACACTGGTCTGGTGAAATTTGACTAAGGCAGGCGAAGAAACCGTAAGAAGTTAGCAAATCTTGCAATCTCACAAGATTCGCACTGGATTTATCTAAAAAACTTAAATTATAATCACTGCAAATAAATACAGGAGCTTCATTGTTAGAAATAACTATTTAGTTTTTGGGTTTGTAATTCGTGTTAACAAAATACATTTTAACCTAATTTCGTAGACAGAACTCGTTAATTTGGAACTTTAAATGAAAGATATTAAACGAACTCCATCTTGGCCCCCTAGGACCCATATCTCAGTTATTTTTAGACGTTGGAAAGCTCGGATACCCGGTCAGTTAACGTCAGAAATTAGCTTTTGTCGCGGAAAAATTAATTTGTGTGGGCATAGTCTTTTAAATTAGTTATTAATACAACTGTAAATTTGGTACAGAACTTTACATTTACATACGCTCTTGTACATGCCACAAACATATTTCCAAATAAATATTTTATAAAGCAGTGATAATTGTATTATCACCTGTCTCGCCGTCGGGCTGGCTGTTGGCCGTAAGTAAAGCATGTTTAATGTTTAACTAAGCAGAATACAGACCTGGTAATACACGGAGATTGTGGAAACTCTCGACTCGTCGAAACTCTTACATATATTTCCTAACTCAATTACCAAGTTTGGCCGGGATTCATTCTACATGTAGCTGGCTTTATTACGTTATAAGTTAAATCTGCCAGTAGTTCTGCAACTGTTAAGATGCTATCCTGGTGTAATAATATGGGTACGTCCGAAATGCGAAATGTTTAATCAAATACCAACGACCCCCTGAAGATACTCCTACATGTTATAGATCAACTGCTAAAGCAATAAAGCACGAAGGATGTATCAGATGTGCAAGTTTACACTAAAATGGTCGCGTGGGGTAAAATTTACGCCAGTACAGCATTTTTTTGTTTATAATTTCTCAATGGCAACATGTTCATTTCTGCGGGTCTATGTTTTTGTCCCCCGTATATTTGAGATGCTACTGCAATGGTCAGAACTACTTTATCTTATTAGTGAATTTTTATTTAAAACTAACTTAAAAATAACTAACCGATTTTAATGAAACTTGGCAAGTGCCTTTCCTTTATTAATGGCTTGCACGAGTTTGTTAGCCAAGAAAATCCAACAAGGTTTTCCCGGAAAATTTTGAGTTAGCTTTCGAAAAAAAAATTTTTCTCCAAAAATTACAAATCTATTTTAATAAAATTTGATGCATATATAGCCTAGGGCAAGACCTTACTCCACACCAAAACTCAACTTTCTAAGTTTATACAAAAATGAGTTACTTAAATTTTGAGTTTTTTTCGAAAAAAAATTTTTTCTCCAAAAATTGCAAAGCTATTTTAATTAAATTTGTGGAGTATGTTGCACCGAGACAGACCTTGCCACTAGCCAAAATTCAACTGTCTAAGTTTACATAAAATTGAGTTATTTAAATTTAAAAGATTTAATAAAAATTCACTACCATAACGAACTTGCTGCGTCTAGAACTTTTTAATTTACCGAGATTTTCATTAGAAGTGCCCCCCCAGCTAACACCTTTATATTTTACTATAGTTCTGCAGGCGTTTTCGGCAAACAGATTATAAAATAGTCTCACTCCCCGAATTGAGTACAATACGTTTATAAAACAGCTATAAACCCAAAATTGCCACCATTTTATAAAATACTTCAGTCTTCGTAAATATTTATAAAGCCTTTTGTAAACATTACAAAACAATTTTATAAACATTACTGCGTCTCTAAAAATGGCAACACTGACATTATAAAATAGTTTTATCACAGTTCTCATACTTTGCTATAAAATACACTTGGCTATTTGTTATACTTTTTTTATAAATCAACTATGCAACAGTTTTGCAAAAGCTTTATAGTATAGTACTTTCTGTTTAACATTATAAAGTGAAAATGCAACATGAAACAACAGCAATAAAATTAAAAGGTTGCTTTAAGTCGTTCTAAAAGTTGCAGGAAGCTATTATATATATATATATATATATATATATATATATATATATATATATATATATATATATATATATATATATATATATATATATATATATATATATATATTTAAAGACAATAAAGGACACTTAGAGGCCTAAGTTATGGTACATGGTTTACTCTTTATAAGGCAAATACGCGTACCAAACTTGGTTGCCCCACTTTGTTATTTCCGGAGATCAATTTTTTTTAGAAAGAACACGCACAATTTTCCGGGAAAACCTGCTGGTCTCTTTTCCTGGCTAACAAACTTATCCAAGCCACTTGCAAAAGGAAGGTACTTACCAAATTTGATCAACATCGGTCTATTATTTTTTTAGTTATAAGTACGATATATATATATATATATATATATATATATATATATATATATATATATATATATATATATATATATATATATATATATATAAACACGGACCTCCCCATTAGTGTTTTTTTTTATATAATCACTAAAAAAGAAAATTTGAATCACTAACGACTTAAGGGCCATCCTGTAATTGTAGAAATATTTATTTAAGATGTAGCTCAAGCCGCCCTATAATTAATGTATACAATTTTTTTCGTATCTTGCACAATAACGGATATATTGAACTTTAAAAATTTTTCACGAAAATTCGACAAAAATGATATACCATTAACCGATAAACTCTATAGCCAACACTACTGCCAACGCATCAGAGAAAGGGTCTATTTGTAATGAATTTTCCTGGAATATTTTAGTAAAATGAAGGACAATGATGACTGAAACTAAGACTTAAGGTTTTGTAAAACATTTTCCTTGAGACATTTTCCTTCCATAGCTCATATTAGTTTCAGGTTCATTGCCTAAATATTAGCAGTTTTGACGTTTTAAATCGCGACTTTGACGTTTTGAGGAAAACCCAAATTTATGTTTCCTTAAATGTCTGTAACTTTGTTGTCCTTTAACCTGCAGAGCTAAATTTTAGTAGGTGACTTACCAATAATGATAACAATAGACCTTAAGGTCACGGTGGAGGGACCGATATGGCCCACTCACATACAAACCTAACCTAACCTACCTATAATGATATAAACCCGCGTACCCTTACGTTGTTAATTCCGGAGATGTAAAGATTTTCCGGGAAAACCTCGGCAGATTTTCCTGGCTAACGAACTTATCCAAGCCACTTGCGAAAGGAAGGTACTGACAAAGTTTTATCAAAATCGGTTCATTATTTTTTTAGTTATAAGTTTGACACACATACACATACATACACACACACACACAGATATATATATATATATATATATATATATATATATATATATATATATATATATATATATATATATATATATTATTATTATTATTATTATTATTATTATTATTATTATTATTATTATTATTATAGTAAGGTAAGCTAGGGTTGTTTTAGGTTTTACTTAGTTTCACGATTAGGTGGAAATTGATAAAGAATGGGGGTTTAATGAATTTTAATTTTAAATAGATTTACCCCCAGATTAGAAGTAAATTGGAATATAAAGGTAATAATATGGCTTATGTGTAAATACCTGTTTTATAATATGTAATTTTTGGTTTTATAAATAAATTTAGAAAATTTTGTGTTATTCGTGTTATTTCTAGTGGTTAACACACCAAGGAACTTACCACTTATTTATATTGTGTTCCTTTTCTTCTTCTTACTTGCCTCGGCTAGCTATTAGACCATTTAATAAGCAAAAGAACACAATCTGAGGGCGTTCTATGTGAGTTCAGGTCCCAAACAAATATTTATAACGTTGAATATTGATGGTAAATTTATTGGACCTTATTTCTCTTTCCTTTTTTTTATACTCTGCCCTCGTATGTATACTAAATAACCAAATAAAACCCTACTTTTTTTTAACAAAACAACTTGGAAAACCAATCTCTGTTGAGCCTTTACCTTCTTATTGAACTTTTACACTGTTTTTTATCAACCTTTGGCTAGATAACTCTCAAAATGCTTCTTTCTTCGCATGAAAAATTCCCATCTCAAAATTAAATAATAATTTTTTATTCCTTCTAAAAAGTTGTTTTTTTTTCTTCCCGTCAACCAACGTCTGTTGCCACAGTTTCCTGTCTATAGCCCTCTTTTAAAATTCCTTTATCCAAACAAAACTTTCCTATAATCATCGTCCTCTTGTTAATCACTCCGGATACATCATTTTTAATTGTTGCGATTTTTATTTTTCTCTTGACAGTTTGTTAACCTATATTCCAATTTCATTGTCTTTTTGACATTTGTGGTCAGTAAACAGCTGACTTACATCTAGGTTACATGACATTCTTAAAGTTATTACTCAAATTTTGACATCTTCATATTCTTAAAGCTAACAACAATAACACCTTATACTATACACTTGTTTACTTAAAATTACACTCATCTATATACATCAACTTTTCCTTATTCTCGTATACATACATGGGTCAAATGGTATTATTTTTTTTTTACTAGGCATTTTAATATACCAAACAGTATGTTTTCCTTAGGTGATTGTGTCTGTGTGGTACGTATGAGTGTATTTATATTTTCTTTGTTGATTTAACATGTATAACTCTGTAAGTGTATATGTATATGTGTGTGTTTCAGTCTCCGCTCTTATAAACCATATCAATATATATATATATATATATATATATATATATATATATATATATATATATATATATATATATATATATATATATATATATATATATATATATATATATATATATATATATATATATATATATATATATATATATAAACATATATAAACATATAAAGTCTGAAACCGACCTCAGATTTGGATTCCAGGGGTTCTAAATAGCGCTCATTTGAAATAAATTTTTCAAAATTCAAAAGTCTGGATCTCCTCATTAGTGAATTTTTGTCAAGAAAATTCCCTGAAAAGAGGTTTCCTCAAAACGATAAAGTCGAGATTTGAAACGTCAAAATTGGCGACATTTATGCAAAGAACCTAAAGCGAATGTAGAGAAAATTTTACAAGAAGCGTGTTTTACAGAGTCTTAAGTTTCAGCTTCAACCGTCGCAGTCTTCCATTCTACTAAACTATTTTCAGAAAATTCATTTTAAATAGACCCTTTCTCTGACGCTTTGGCAGTAGTTTTAGTTAAGTTTATGGTTTAACGGTCTATAATTCTTAGATAATTTTCGTAGAAAAAATTTGTTAATGGGGAGACCGCGACTTTTGAATTTTAAAACGATTTTTTCAAATAAGCGCGAACTAGGCCCCCTAGAATCCATATCCGGGGTTGGTTTCAGTTTTTATCTGCTTACTTATATACATCGGTACGCGTTTTTATGGCAAAGCTCGATATATTCGTTATTATACATTGCAAGAAATTATTGTATACGTTTAATATAGAGTGTCTTGAGCTGAATCTTATAAAATTATTTTGACAGTCACAGGTGACTCATAAGTTGTTGGTAATACAATTTTTTCAAACATCTCTTATATTATTACATTTTGCTTTTTTTATCGAAATATAATGCGTGTTTATAAGGAAAGTAACTCAAGAGTGCGTTTCGGTAGCGAATTTTTTAACCTAAAATTGACCTGTTTCAGTTTTTTTTATGAATATGCACAATAATTGATATACTGAGTTTATTCCATTTGGCTGTTTCAGCCTGTATACATATATATATATATATAATTTATAACTAACTTTGGATATGTGTTTTAGAGGCTCTAATTCGCCCTCACTAAAATGAAACCCATAAGTCGTTATCTCTCTATAAGCAAAATTTTCTTAATGAAATTTTGCTAAGAGTTTTGGAAATTTTATCAAATTCGATGTACACTCGCTCAGGGGCGGCTCCTCAATAAGTGCGCCCGTACGCGCACACTGCCGCCTGCCGTGGAAAAAATAATATTTTTGCTATGCTATATTTTAATAAATTTTTATTTACTTTTTACCTCCTGCAATTAAACACACAAAATTAGTATATCGAGGATCGCATAGAGTCGGCGGCCATTAATACAGAATACAGAATCAGAATAAGTATAGTGTTAATCGTTTCAGACGTTATATACATCCATATCCATATAAAGCAGTCGGCGCTCTCAGGAAATGCGATATTTCAGTGCGAAATGATCGCCGAATCTTGATGATCTTCGTCGAAAACGACCGAATAATCAATCTGTTGTGCGCTATAAAATTACACACTTCCAGTTTGTAGTGGACTTTTGGCAGAGCGTGTGTACCTACTACCTAGTAATTTTCATCTTCGCGTCGGATTCATTTTTAATTAGATCATTTCGTTCTTGTTTACATGTTCTAACAAGACAATTATTATTATTATTATGGTTACTACTTTGGGTTGCTTAATAAGTGGACAAAATAATTGTGATACTGTGATTAATTCAGTGGATATTTTAAATTTAAAGGTTTACTTTTCAAAAGACTTTTTAACTACTATAACCTATAACTAACTAGAGGAAAACTTGGTAAGTAGTTAATAATTATTAAGTTTAGTAAGTAGGTTTCTTTATAATACATTTTCGGGGAAAAAATAGGCAAGCCCTTCATTTTTAGTGAATTTTTATTTGAAAAAATTCACTAATAAAGAGGTATCGGTAGAGAGACTTTGCAAACATTTCTTCAAATGAGCGCGAACTAGGACCCCTAGAACCCATATCTTTATATATATATATATATATATATATATATATATATATATATATATATATATATATATATATATATATAAACTAAAACAGGATTGATAACACGGCATTTATGTACTATACAATAAGAAAGGTTTAAGGGCAAAGCCGCAAGGAGACAACCGCAGACACTGATTGCGGCTTTGCCCTTAAACCTTTCTCATATATATATATATATATATATATATATATATATATATATATATATATATAATATATATATATATATATATATATATATATATATAGTGGTGTTTTGCATGTGTGTGACTCACGTATACACATACATACGTAAATACGCACATAATAAGTATTATTATTATTAATATTATTATTATTATCGATACAATTTTTTTTCTAAAAGGGATGGTGCAGCAAATTTGATAACTGCAAATTTAATAGCCACGTAAATCTGATTTAAAAAAATTAGAATCAAATTGTAATTTTCAGTGTTCATGACAGGTGCCAATCTTTACTTATTATGTATGTGCTATGCACTACCAAGATTGTTCACATTTTATAAACAATAAAAGGCAAATTCAAGAAAATACGACATGGATTCAAATAGGCAATGATACGTCTATAAACAATTAAGATATTAGTCAGTAGGGTGTATATAAGGGGTTTAGGAGAGATTTATGAGTTTGGATGTTAATTACAGACAATGATTTCCTTGTATGGCATAAGATGTTAGTTATAAGAATTCTATTATGATCCAATTAAAATAATAAATATAAATGATTTAGAAGGCGGACTGTCATGGATACGAAAAGTTTGATAGGTATATATTTTTGAAAGGTGGTGTCAGATTAGATAGATGTTGGGAATTTGGGGTGAATTGAACTGAGAAATGGAAATAAAAAGTAAGTTTGGGGAAATTAGAAAGAAATTGGAAGGAACAAAGTGAGTTTGGTCAGACCAGAAGAAAATTTGGAAGAAAAAGGGAATTTAGTTGAGAATTTAGAAAGAAGAAAGCAACGTCCGTTCGCGATAAAAAGTCAATACTAGGGAGTGTAAACAAGATGCTAGATGGGACCAACGTTAGAAAATAGAATAAAAGCAGTTTCACACAATAGTTAATTTAATCTTGAACAGTTTAAAGCTGAATATTTTGTGAGATTAAGGGTTCCAGACTATAATAAGTAATAGTTATAAACAGTTTTTTTTTTGCGTGAATACATTTTATAACTAAACGTCGAAAACTTTGTGAGCGTAACTAAAAAAATAAACAAACGGTTTTTTTTTTAGTGATCGCGAAGTACAAGTAGAACAACAGTTCGGTGGAGTAACAGGATAAAAGTCTTGTTAACGTTATTCAAGCATTACACTAGAATATATTAGAAGCTATGCAGACGCAGACGCAATAGGCGTAAAGGTCAGATGTTAGCTGATGTCAAGCCAAGCTGTGGATCTCTATAACAGAGTACTAGTATCATTATAAGGGTTGATAAAAAAATGTATTTAAGGTATCTATAGTTTAAGTAAATGTTATTATATAGAGTTAGAGACGTGATCACGGAATAAGGGTTAATGTTCTATATAAAAATAGGGTTAAATATGTTTCCTTGAATACATTTTTTGCATTATATATATTGAATTATCATTGATAAAAATTTTGAGTCTGCGAGAGAGGTTTTAAAGTAGAGATTAACACAAAGAAAAATTATCAACCGTTTAACAGTAATTAAATATTATAACTGAAAACACCTTTAAATTCAAAGTTTGAGGCATTATTTGGTTATTTATTTGGCGAAAAGAACACATTCAAGTTTTTTCTTTAAACTAATTAATAGCTGACTCCACCCTGAGATTAAAGGGCAAATTTTTTCCTGTATTATGGTAATAAAGTAGTAGTAATATAGATCGCACAGAACCTATATATAACATTACAATATATATATATATATATATATATATATATATATATATATATATATATATATATATATATATATATATATATATATATATATATATATATATATCCAACCGATAAAAAATAAGCAACTGATTTCGATGAAACTCGGCAAGTGCCTTTCTCTTGTTAATGGCTTGAGTTCGTTAGTCAGGAAAATCGGATAACGTTTTCCGGGAAAATTATGAGTTTTGTTTCAAAAAAAATCTTTTTCTCCGAAAATTACAAAGTTATTATAATGAAATTTGGTGGATATGTTTCCTTGTAAAAGGCATTACTACACACTAAAATTCAACTTTCTATATTTTTAAAAAATTGAGTTATTCAAATTTTGAGTGTTTTTTTTTTGAAAAAAAATGTTTTCTCCGAAAATTACAGTTATTTGGATGAAATTTGGTGAATATGTTGCACTAGGTAGGACCCTACTATACACCAAAATAAAATTTTCTAAAATCGTAGAAACCCAAGTTATTCAAATTTGAATCATTTAATAAAAACTTACTACCATAACGCACTTGCTGTGTCCCGAACATTTTTTTTTTCTTGCGCACCCCCAATGCATTAAGGCACGAGCCGCTACTGCACTCGCTACACTTACTGTCGTGTGCTGGTTGCATTTCATTGCCTTTACTGTCAAATTAACTTTACATAGCAGTAAATGAAAGTTTACTTGCAAAAAATCTGGCAACTATACATATCAATAACCGTATGAAGTATGCGAGTAGCAAGATGATGCTGCAGAACCCGCAATGTCGTACAATGTTATTCGATATGCTGAAGCGCTTTTATAACACATAATACGATTGTATTACAAGCCTCCATAAATCAAACTGATAGTCTAATTTCTGTCAGTTCTTGGCACAGATCTAACAACGCGTGTAATATGATTATTTCTTCCGCTAAACTTCTGACAATAATTAGTACCATAGAGGATTACTGTAGCAAGCGAGACAGCCCACAAGACACCTTCTCCTTCTCTCACATTTTAATGCTCGTTGCTCTGCTTTCTAGAATCATGCAGCACTAACAAGAAATAGCACGTTAATATTTTCTAATTTGTGTATAATGTCTCGTCAGCAGTACGCAAAGAAAGTATCAAGTAGGGATGCCGATTCTCAATCGATATTTTCGAGAATGGATATTTTACATTAATATTTTAAATATAACATATTCGAAAAATCGATCTTTCGATCTTTTAATATATTTAAACTACAAATTTAGTTCTAAATTTACACATCTTGATTTTAACAGTCTTTGATTAGTAGCAAAGGACAAACTACCTCAACAGTTTGATTAGCTAATATGAATATTTTGTTTTGTACTTAGTAGTAGAATGTGGTGACATCTGTGAAACAGACCTTGAAGTAAATTAAAAATGACACGACAATTGGATGCTTTTATTCGATAATCGGAATAAAAGAGTGGTTCCAATATTTAAGTCGGATTGTCGTTCCAAGATTGAGAATTATAAGCCCAAATAGATTCTTTCAATACTTTAAAAACTATTGGAGTCTATGCTTTATGGGCACATATACAATAACTTAAAGAGCAGGATTTCAACCAAGCAGCATGCTTTTGTTCCTGGGCGCTCAACTGTGACAAAATTGTTGTTCACTCAGTACATAGCCGAGTCAATTGACGCAGGTAAACATTCGGATGTTATATATACGGATATATCCAAAGCATTTGACAGAATTAATCATTCTATTCTACTGTCCAAGTTGTCAGCCATCGGTTTCGCTGAGGATCTTGTTCAACTTTTTTGCTCATAATTGACCAACCGTGTACACTATGTAGAATATATGGGAATTAAATCCAAACACTATACTCCTGTGTCAGGCGTACCACAAGGTTCGAACCTGGGTCCTCTACTATTTATTATTTTCATTAACGACCTCTGTGTTCGTATATCTTCTGAGTGTTTACTGTATGCTGACGACTTAAAAAAATTTTGTCGGATAGACTCACTGAGGGACTGTCTTGTGTTTCAGGTTGATTTAGTTGCTCTTCAGAATTGGTATCATAAAAATATGCTAGAACTCAATATAAGTAAATGTACTGCAGTGACCTATTCTAGGAGGGTTACCAATATCAATTTTAATTATACTTTACAGGGGAGTGTTTTGCATAGGAGTGGTAGCAGGAGAGATTTGGGTGTTGTTTTTGACTGAAAACTTTGTTTTGACCTTCATATTCAGGCATCCTTATCAAAAGCTATGGGGTCTCTAGGTTTTGTCATCAGAGTGTGTAGGGATTTCAGTGGAATCTAGTACATAAAAATGTTGTATAACACATTGGTGAGAGCTAGGCTTAAATACGCTAGTCAAGTTTGGTCCCCTTTATACCAATACTATAAAGATGCCAACGAAATGGTTCAGCAAATATACCTCAAGCATATATCTTACAGGTTGGATGGTGTCTATCCATCGCGGGGCACACCGTATCAGTAGTTTCTTGACAGATTTAACGTGACTTCTCTGGAGGCCAGAAGGGTTGTGGTTGGTTTTCTACAGAAATTGTTGTGGAATAGGGTTGATTCGCCTGAGCTGCTATCACAGATCAATTTGAGGGTGCCGACTGTGTGGACGAGGAACAGTGACTTTTTTAGTTTGCCCACGGCCAGAACGGACATGTTACTCAAATCGCCGATGTATCAGATGTGCAAGTTTGCTAATCAACTTAGCATTGTCAGTGGTGCTGACATTATATGTGATAGTTAATCTGAGGTGTCGGCACATATAATGTGCAATATTCATCTGTTTTCCTCCATGTAGTGTAGTGTACTGATTCTCTTTCTAGTTTCTTTTGTAACTATTAGTTAAGTACCCTATTTTATGGATTTTTTACTGTTGGGTTGTAATTGATTTAATAAATAAATAAATAAATAAATAAATAAATAAATAAATAAATAAATAAAATGTTTTTTCACAGAATCGGTCTTATTCCTGTCGATTTGGTCATGGATCGATCTTCCTCGTTTCGATCTAGATCGATTCCGATATTAGATCTTTTTTCAAAGGATCGACATACTTACTATCAAGAAATGTTATTTGGGCCTTCCTAGTAAGATCTTATTATTGTGTTTACCCTGTAAAACCATCTCATTAAATATCTCAACGAAAAATAAAAAAGTCTGGACCCAGTACAATGTCGAGCCACACCAGGGGCACCAGTGAGTGATAACGCATTGGAAAATATTTGAAGTCCTCCCATCCCCAAGTTATTTAGGCAGCCTACTTTAACTTGAAGGTTGGACTCACAACGGTACATAATGTTATTTACTACTATGATCTACTACGGAAAACAGCTAGAAACGAGAGGAAATTATAGTGGTATTACAACGCTGTTTTATTCGGTGCGTGCCTGGACAAATAAAGAACATAAAAATGCAGTAGTGCCGACAAAATTCTGTCAATTCCTTTAAGAAAACCTTGTATTAGGGACACCTGTATATATGAAATATCAAAAAGGTAAATCAAATTAGTTTAAATATTTCCGACAACTTTCGGGACAGTTATGGCTGCTTTTGCAAATAAATCGGAAAATGTATTAAATAAATCAAATGTTTCTTATCAAAAACAAGCACGGATTTACCAGAATAAACGGTACTGGCCGTTTTCTGTAATAATACTTCGGAGACTCAAACTTAAACTATATTTTGAACTGCTGAACTCTTGAAATTCTGAACTGATTTTACCTTCTTTTTTTTGGATACAGGAGGGAGAGATGCCTCATGCAGACCCCATTCACGGCCCCGCAGGTGCCGTGGGATATCGAGGTACTGTGAGACTCGTACACTTAGTACACCTACTCACTAAAACTCCCTCCCAGGGAGTACCGGACCTTAGTCCATACCTCCGTCGGAAAGATTTACACACAATGACTTTTTTGGGTATAAATGTTTCCATTCTGTTTTTGCCGCGGGGGCGTTTAGCGGGTTAGTATAATTTTTGAACGCTTATGCTTATGTGGAAGTTGCTCGTCGTAGTCGGTAGCACTACGGAGAAGAGCATTTGGGTGAGAAGCGGCGTTTGCGAACTGGGTAGTGGATAATTAAACTCAAGTATCGAAGGCATTTCCAGATCAGAGTGAATCTGACTGTTTCGGACAAACCATGGCGCTCCGGTAACCATTCTCAGAATTTTGTTCTGGATGATTTGAAGGGTCTTGATGTGTGTAGCGGCCGCGGTGGCCCATGCAGGTGATGCATAGGTCAAGGCTGGCCGGATAATGACTTTGTACATGAGCAACTTATTGTTCATGAAAAATTTGGAGTTTCTATTTTGATTTTACCTGCCCGGTAGACCGGCTTATATATTGTGTAAAATAGGTGTCTTTGTTTAGTTTTTTTTTTCCTTCGAGTTTAGATGGCTACGGCTATTTGCCATACGCACATTCTTCCCCTCTCGTTATGTTGCATCAGTGGTATTTTTACTAGAATAGCTTGATCAGATCACTAAGCTTTACATTAATTGTTATTGTGCCGCATGTATAAACGCATAATATATACTGGATTACATACCCCCTAAAAATAAAGTAGTGATTATCGAATTTTGTAACAGAATTTTATCCTGTAATAGTTATTTTTACTTAATTGTTTTTTTTTCTTATTATAAATTGGGATAGACAGGGACACACGCTTCATGCCTTAGGGGTCTGACTAGGCAACTTTAAAAGACAAACAAAGAGACCCATAATGAAGTAGGGAAACAATAGGACAGACATTAGGACCTTTATATTCTAATACCTAATAATATTACAAAATTATGGAATACATACATATGTACTCACAAATATTAATTACCTAATATTATTTCACCTATTATTCATCTCGTCATTCGTTTTACATTAGCACACATACACATATCACACTCATTTACACATTCATTTTCGCACAGGTACAAATTTTACTTAGTTAATATTACATAAATAAAATTGTATGATTAGACCTTTATTTTTAAATTATTTATATGCGTTGAGATTAGTGTATAAATATTTACATTTTTTGTACATAATAGTTGCATCAAGTTAAAGGGACACGGAACATTGCCTAACTTATAAATTATATTTACAAAGGAATAAATAATGCTTGTTTTTTCTTTACAGTCTAAAAGCATGTGTTGAGCGTCCCCAAACTCGCCGCACTCACAATTTGGATTATCTTTTAGATTTATTTTATTAAGATGTGAAGGAACCAGTGAGTGCCCAAACCTCAGTCTGCACATTTTAACTATAGTAGTTTTGCTTACATGTATGGTGGAAAACCACGGAACTGCGGGTGGAAGAGGCTCTAGACTTTTATAAAATCTACCTTTGCTATTGTGGCTGTAATCGTTATGCCATTTCAGTATTATCTTCTTCGCAGAACTTGAAAAAATGTCAGTAAATGGACACAAATAGTTCTTCTTTTCCCCAGATTCTACAGCCTCCTTAGCTAAAAGGTCAACTTTTTCATTAGGAGCTATACCTGTGTGAGCTTTTACCCATACTAAATTTATGCGTCTCCCTTCATTTTGGAGTCTCGTAATTATGTTGATTATTTTGACAATGATGTGGTTGCAAGTCGAATGAGGTGAGATATTTTTTATCTTGTCCAGACTACTTTTACTGTCTGTAAAGATTGTTGCCTGTTTTGTTGGTTGTTGACTGATGTACTGTAAATACTCTAAAATCGCAACGAGTTCGGCTGTGTATATTGACATGTTGCTATTTAGTTTGAATTTCTTTTCTATTCCAAAATGAGGCACGTAATAGGCACATCCACATCGTGAGTTTTTCTTAGAGGCATCGGTAAAAATGTGCAGTGATTCCTCAAACTTTTCACTTACATCTAATGAAAAGATTCGGTTCCGAATAACGCTTGGGAACTCTGAGTAATCTTGTAAGTATTGTATGTTACAACCTTGGAACTCTTGAAAATTTATATTAAAAACTGGATTAATACTGTCTTGCCAGATGTCATTGATGTTGTCAATTATATTGGAGTAACTACTGACTATTAGTATAGTTTTCTTCTTTTTCCAGAAAGTCATAGTAAGATCTTGTATATAGCATTGATGTAGCTTGTTAATGAGTAGGCTATTTTTTCCTATCAATTTAAGTGTGAATTTAAAAGCTAGCTTTTCTCTTCTATAATGAAGTGGCATTTCCCCGCTCTCTGCTAAAAGATTGTTTATTGGAGTGCTTTGTAGAGCACCCAGACATAGTCTGAGACATTTATTTTGTATTGACTCTAATTTGTTCAGGTGTGTTTTGGCCGAATCTGCATAAAGCACGGATCCATAGTCGATGATAGATCGTACGAATGACTTATAGAACATGATACTAATATTTGGATCTGCTCCCCAAGTTGTATTACTTATGAATCTTAGCACGTTGATACCTTTTTCTGTTCGGCTGACGAGTTCTTCAATATGTTCTCTCCAAAGCAATTTCCTATCCAGGATCATTCCCAAGAATCTTACAGATTGTTTTACTACGTATTTAACTTTTGCTACTTCCACAGTTGATGGTATGGAATGTTTTTTACTAAAGATTGTAATCTGTGTTTTTTCTTTAGAAATTGAGAAGCCATTATTACGGGACCATGTCTCAATTTGTGTAAAATCACTTTCGATGGACCTTAAACCTTGCTCGATGTCGCATAGTGGTTTGTATATACATATGTCATCAGCATATTGCAGAAGAGAACTTTCGCTAATCTGACTCTCTAAATCGATGGTATAAATAGTAAACAGTAATGGGCTTAATACACTACCTTGTGGCAAGCCTATGTTGGCTAGTCTAGGACCTTTGTAAATATTGCCGAATTTCAAATATAATTGTCTGTCCTCGTAGATCTTAATGATTTTTCTGGTAAAATTTGGTGAAATGCCTATTTTTGTCATTTTTTGGTATAAGACTTTTAGGTTTACATTATCGTAGGCTCCTTTGATATCTATGAACATAGCAATTACAGATGTTCTTGTGGCAAAAGATTTGTTGATATCCAGTATAATATTGGCCAAACTTTCGGTAGTAGACCAATCTTTGCGGAATCCAAACTGAGTCTTTGGCAGTACACTATTTCTTTCTACCCAGGTTTCAAGACGATTCTTAATCATATGTTCTAAAGTTTTTAACAGGCAGGAAGCGAGAGATATTCCCCTATATGAGTCTATGAGGTAGGGGTCTTTATCTGGTTTAGCAATTGTGGTAATAATGTATATCTTCCAGGCATTGGGTACATTTTCGGTTGTCCAAATTTTGTTTATAATTTTTTAAAATAATAGCTTGGTGTTATACCAGAAGTGTGCGAGAATTTCATATTGTATGCCATCAGCTCCTGGTGTAGATCGCCTGTGTTTAAGACAAAACTCTAGTTCAGACATTGTGTACTCATTTTCCAGAGCATGTGTAGAACTGGGAGCAGTGCTATAATTCTCTTCTTTATTGCCATCTGGTACTAAGTTTTTTAAAAACTCGTCGGCCCATTCTTCATCAGGTTGAAACTTTGTAGAATTTGTGTTAATATTTTTTAGCCTTTTTGACATACCCCAAATGTTTTTGATAGGTGTACTTCTATTTAAATTTAGACAAAAATTTTTCCATGTTTCTCTTTTGCTGTTTAAAATAGTTTTCTTTTTTAAAGCTGAAATTCTTTGATAATCGAGAAAATTATTGTAGGAAGGGTTTTGTTTATACAACTGAAGAGATCGTTTTTCATTTTCCACCGCAGTTTTACAATTTTCGTTCCACCAAGGCTTTCGGAATTTATTGTTAGACGTTGTCGTCTTCTCGGGAATTGATAGTGATATCGCATTATTTATATTTGATATAAAGTTATCATATGAAATATCGTTTTCTGATAAATCGCGTTCCGAACTCAATTCCATCAAAGATGAAAACAACGTCCAATCAGCTTTATCCAGGTTCCATTTCTTGTTATTAATTACTGTATGATTGTTGTTATAATGAGTATTACTTCTAATGTTTGTATATTGAACATCAAATACATAATCTAACCTTATAACATAGTGATCTGATCCTAGCGTTTCCGTTTCGACAAACCAGTCGAATCTATGTGCGATATCCGATGAACATATCGATATATCCACCGCCGATGCAATGTCCGTTAGTTGCCTTTTCATTAACGTTTCGGACCCGGTATTTAAATAATTTAACTGATTATTCTCTATTGCGGTGAGCAACTCCCTTCCACTAACATCCGTCCTGGTCTTTGTTTAGTTCTAGAAGCTTTGATCTCCTTCTTTAACTCATAACGTTGGTAATAATTTTTAAGAACGAAAATTCGGTAATTTGTATATTTTCACCGGCGTAATCTAAGTGATTTCGGATGTTTATTTTATCGTATTATTTATGATTAAAAATATATATGTAATGAAGTAGCTATTTTAGGAACAGCTGTAGATGCTACAAAGAGTCGGCTTGAAAATAGATTTATTACAGATTATTTTTCAAGTAATATTTTCCGTAGGAAAATTATGTATTTATCAATAATATTTTTACCCGGGGCGCATTTCGAATTCTTTTTAGTGAATTTTTATTTAAGAAATTCACTAATATCGATGGTGAGACTTTGCAAAATTTTTTTCAACTGAGCGCGAACTAGGACTCCTAGGACCTATATTTGGGGTCAGTTTCAATTTTAATATGTTTATATATATATATATATATATATATATATATATATATATATATATATATATATATATATATATATATATACATATGTATCCAACCGATAACTCAATTCGATGAAACTCGGCAAGTGCCTTTCTTTTATTAATGGCTTAGATGAGTTCGTTAGCTAAAGAAATCCAACAAGGTTTTCCTGAAAAAATTTGAGTTTTCTTTCACAAAAAAATTTTTTCTCCCAAAAGTACAAAGCTATTTAAATTAAATTTGGTACATACGTTGCCTTGAAAAAGGACTTACTACGTACTAAAACTAAACTTTCTAAGTTTATAGAAAATTGAGTTTTTCAAATTTTGAATTTTATTTATAAAACAATTTTTTGTCTGAAAATTACAAAGCTATTTTAGTGGCGTTCAGCGGACATATTGTCTTGGGAAAGACCTTACTACGTATCAAAATTCAACTATCTAAATTTATCAAAAATTGAGTTATCCAAATTTGGAGCATTTAATAAAAATTTACTACCATAACACACTTGCTGCGTCCCGAATTTTTATATTAAACACCTATCTCTACAAGAGCGATGAGGTATCTACCACCAATAAAAAAAATTATGTGTAGCCGAAACTCGATATATAAGAACGGCTGGTGGCAGAAGGGGTTTCTTCTTGGTTCAGTGTTGTGGAAATTTGAGTCGATCTCCGTTCGGTTAAGAAAAAATCCTTGTGTTCAAGCGAAGTAAATTATTGAAATAACGTTCCTTTCGTCTCGTTTCCATGTAGAACAATCTCACCCCGTTAGATTCTTTTCAATTACAGCTAAAATCTAAAAATATCTTAGATTTTAATATTTATATAGCGAATTTTCATATTTTTGGAATAGGGCGTCTCTCAGTTGGTGTCGAGATCGTGGGTCAGAATTAAGGTTTCTTCTGATTTACATCCCAGTGAAATGTTGCTAGCGTGGCGTAAATCATTCGGCAAGTGATGCTGTTGCTGACACAGACTTTTCAGGTAGATTTTACACGGCCGTTCAAGTTTGACCCTGGCTTGGAAGCTGTAGTAACACAAGCAGGCTTAGGTCAGGTTAGTACGTAACATTAGTCTTCTTGCTAGGCGTCGCTCTAGTTATTCCTATCTATTCTGAACTTTGACCCCGCGGTACCGATTTCGACTAGAGCGATAACACCTGTTTATTTAATTGTAATTTTATGAAACGATCAACTTATTATCTGCATCCACGAGTCATAACCCACCGAGCGCAGGATATTCCTCCACACGTCTCCCGGATAAAGCCACATAAGTTCGGACGGTATAACGGCGTTTATTTTCCTATAAAAGGAAAATAAAGTCAAGGTTGAGTTACATTCGGTTTTTATTCTTCGGTAAGGCGTATTCTTTTTTGTCGGTCCGTCACCTCAAATATATCAGATCTTAATATAGTGTAATAATTGTAAACACTTTTGAAGCATAGTACATAAATACGTAATATATAGTACAAAAAATATACTTTGCCTATAGTATCCACATAACCAAATCTGCTACACCAATACATACATCCAGAAGGTCAGGATATTATCGAGGGAGCGATTAAAGCCCGCAACCTCGAAGGTAACCAAGCAGCCTGTTATTCTACAGGCTACCGGACCCTCTCCACAGAGATATCCAGGCACTCTGACTACACCTGTGGTCAGAGTCTTGTAAATAAGTCGCAGATATCCTCGCAGTGCGTAAAACTTTTTAAAATCTGGCGCTCGAGACCGTTTTGATAAACTCGTTGACACGTCTTATTTAGTAATTAGGTCAGCAAATAAAGGCCTCGGTACAATAGGGCTTTTCCGTTTAACATAGGTGTCTTTAGAATATTTATTTATTAAAAATACCAATTAAGAGGATTTTCAGAGTTGTGTTACGAAAGCGAAACTAAATTTATTCAAACGAAACGAGAAGTTCGTTACAAACATACCTGACAAATTTCATCAACATCATCCGATTATTTTTTAAGTTATTGGTGTGACACACACACAATATATATATATATATATATATATATATATATATTATATATATATATATATATATATATATATATATATATATATATATATACAGGGTGTCTCAATAGTGTGTAATTCCTCTATATGTACCTTACCCTTAGAGCTAGCCGAAAAAACTTTTAACAAAATTTTCTTGTGATTATCTAAGCTATATCTAAAAAATATATTCAGCTTTATGTAACTTCCGGTTGCACCGGAAGTCGCTATCAACTTCGTTATTTTAAATAGAATGCTATACTTTTTATTACATTTTTGGATAGAAATTACAAAATAAGTGTGACTTTGTGTAGCATTTCCTAAAGCTATCTTTGACATTTTTGAAAATATTACGACTTTCTTTTCTTTTTAGTTCAGATTTATGTGTTATTTGAAACGTCTGCCGTGAGCTGAGTTTTGAGTTTTGCTACATTAAATTCTAAATATCAATAGACGACATTTAATACTTTAAAATGGTTAAAGAATAATTCATCATCATTGTACAGGGTGTATTATTTTGGGGTTACAGCATATCTAATTTTAAAGCAGCATAACTTGTGTTTTTCAAATAGAACACCCTGTTTTTTATGTATTAATTAGGTAGATCATTAAATTCTGCATCGACGTAATATAGGTCTTTCTATAGCTATAGTTGATCGTTTTTGAGTTATAGTGGTTTATTTTAGTTTCGCTTGTAAAAATAATGGTACTGTCAGATACAGTAGGCGCAGAAAATGAAATATTTACAGATGACAGATAAATGTCACCTAACCAAAACTATAACTATTTTCAGTTCTCAGATGTTTGAGCCAAGTTTTATGTGCTAACTTTTGTGTTATTTAATTTTAAATGAATTATAATACTGAAGAATTAGTTGATATGACACTTATTATAGGCGACTGTCAGCAAAATTGTTTTTTAGCATCTCGTGTATACGCACAAACATATCCGAATCTAAGACATCCTCAGGAAAAATGTTTTGTCAAATTGTTGGACCGTTTTTTGTGAACTGCTAACGCCAATTATGAAATGACCACACGCAAAGGGAGAGTAAGCGACAATGAAGGAAATTGTTGCATCGGCATTAGATATTCCGCACACAAACGAGGAAAGTTGCCGACGAAATAAAAATATCAAAATCTTCAGTGAACAGAACATTGAGAAAATACAAGTTTCATCCATATAAAATAAAGCTGCAGCAGGCATTGACGAATGCAGATTTTCGAAGTCGCCTCAGTTTTTGTGAGTGGGCAGTAGCTAAGTACAATGAAAGTGAGATTTTTTTTTAATTACGTGATGTCCAGTGATGAATCTTCATTCTCAAGTTGTGGTAGGGTTAACGGGCACAGCTTTCATTAGTAAGCTTCAGAAAATCCAAACTTTTGCAGGTCAGTTGACAACCAGCACCGTTTTACGATAAATGTTTGGGCTGAAATAATTGGGACTAATATTATTGGGCCATATTTCTTTGATGGGCACCTCAACGGGCAGGGATATCTGCGTATATTGGAGGAAGATATAGAGGCTTTTTTGGAAGATTTGCCTCTAGATAACAATCGACGTATGTGGTTTATGCAGGACGGGGCACCAGCACATTATGACATAAATGTTCGCCGATTTTTAAATGATCGGTACCCCAATAAATGAATAGGGCGAGGTGGTCCCGTCTCGTGGTCTGCAAGATCTCCTGACCTCACATGTCTAGATTTTTTCCTGTGGGGCTATATCAAGGAAATTGTGTATCAAACACCGTCCAACACCCCACAGGAACTAAGAAATAAAATTGCAGTCGCGTGCAGGGCAATAACTTCGCAAATGTTGAGCAATGTTCAAGAAGAATTCTTAAAGAGGGTTAGATTGTGTATTCAGGTATTCAGGCAAAATTTCGAATAGTTCTAATGCATCGCGGTTTTTAGACTATTTTTTTTTCTGTTAATGACTGTGGATTATTATTATTATTATTATAGTTATGTTTTTATAGTTTACTTCACTTTCTAGTTCTCATAATTACAACTACCTTTATTAAACTGTGTTTCACTTTTTGTATGGTAAAAATATGAATAAGTCCATCATATAACAATCATTGCATGTAGTTGCATTCGATAAGTTTTTATTGTCGACACATTATCTAGTTACGAGGATATGATCAAGTGATTTGCATCGTGACTATCTCATTTTATTTGATAATTCTATTCAAAATATTGTTAAAACAAACATTTATTAGACGGAAGTAAGCTCAAACAATGGAGATATAAAAACTGCTGACTTCCTTGTCAGGGAGACGTTTAGCTGTCACCTGACATTGTTCACATGCTCTGTGACTCATACACTGACAATCTGACAGTACCATTATGTGCCTCATACAGTGACAATCTGACAGTATCAATATTTTTACAATCGAAACTAAAAGATACCACTATAACTCAAAAACTATCAACTATAGCTATAGTAAGACCTATATTACGTCGATGCAGAATCTAATGGTCTACCTGATTAATCCATAAAAAACAGGATGCTCTATTTGAAAAACACAAGTTATGCTGCTTTAAAGTTAGATATGCTGTAACCCCACAATAATACACCCTGTACAATGATGATAAATTATTCTTTAACTATTTTAAAGTATTAAATGTCGTCTATTGATATTTAGAATTTAAGGTAGCAAAACTCAGCTCACAGCAAACGTTTTAAATAACACATAAATCGGAGCTAAAAAAAAAGAAAGTCGTAATATTTTCAAAAACATCAAGGGTCGCTATAGAGAATGCTACACAAAGTCACATTTATTTTTTAATCTCTATCCAAAAATGCAATAAAAAGTATAGCATTCTATTTAAAATAACGAAGTTGATAGCTACTTCCGGTGCAACCGGAAGTTACATAAAGCTGAATATATTTTCCAGATATAGCTTAGATAATCACAAGAAAATTTTGTTGATCGTTTTTTTGGCTAGCTCTAAGGGTAAGGATATATAGAGGAATTACACACTATTGGGACATCCTGTATATATATCTGACCACGGATATGGAATCTGGAGGTCCTAGTTTGCGCTCATTTGAATCGTTATAATAAAGCAGTATCGTTCCATAGCATAGTAGTCCCCATTCATATACGGGGCGAGACTTAAAGACAGTTTTTACCTACTTTTCCTTCCTTCTCATCCTTATCGTGACGTCAATCTATTACAGGCAGAGTAGGACGGTAAGTACTTCTGTATTCTGACACATAATCTAGCATTTATTTTGCTTAAAAATTAGATACAGTCCATTTCGTTCTTATAGAAAACATATTCCCTGATTCAAGTAGTTGGTTTTATGACTAATCTCATTTGAAATTACACTTAATAAGATTTAACACTTTTGAGTAAGATTATGTGTGCGAAAAATCTTAAAAGTAGTAACCAAGTTGGAAAGATCTCCATCATTTTTGTTCGATCCCAATCTCCGGTGGATTCTAAATGAATTACGTGAAAGAGATTTGACGTGGGTCGCCTCTATAAAATATTATCCGTCATAATCCACCCAGAGCCCGACACTAAAAATTCCCGCTAGCATAAAAGGGTGTCGAGCCGCGTCATTAACGACACACGTAACATTTACCATTCATTTCTTTCAGCCGTACCTTCTGCTCGCGGAAACTCGTCATTAGTAAGGAGCTCTGTCCCAAGCTGTCTAGTTTTTGTTTCCACTTCCAATGGCGACAAAACAACTGACATCTGCAGCGACTTTATAATTCAGGGCCGCTTGATTTATGTGGCCCTTTCTAATGCTGATCTGGATAAGCCGGGGAGCGTTGAGCAAACAGCACGGAAACAAAATACATCCACCCTAACAAAATGTAAACACTTTTGTGTGAGATACCGTTGTAATAATAAAGCAAACCTGGCTTATCTCATCTATCTAAATTACACGATTTACAAGATTTATTGCTGATGATCCGTGAAAAGTAATTAATCTTGGATAATGCGCTGGTATGAGAGAAGAATCGAAGTTAAGTTGTTTTGTTAACTGAATGAATGTACTTAGGACCTGCTTAATGTAATGACCAAGACGAGGTGGAAATCACTTTGCAGAAATGAGTATTGATGATCCCCTTTAAACTCGCGGAAAACTGTTAACTTCTAAATCATTTAAGTTTGGTCAGCTCTTAACTTATGTTTTCTCTTGGAGATAAAATTTTAAGAAAAATGCAAATTTTAACCCGGCGTTACATATGTAGGAATTCTTTCAACCAGTACATATGTGGGGTGTGACAATCCCCACTGAAACAATATCAATATCAATTACCATATTTTTAAAGGGGTAGACATTGATCCAATCCAATCCTTAGCAGGTGGTAGTGAAATTTTCCTTTACGTAATAGTAAAGGATTTTTTTACACCCGAGGAGGTACCACCCCATACATCAAGAGGCCGGTGAAGTCCCAACGGACGTCCGGTTCTGGTGTATGAGTCGGTCTCCCTTATAAGCAAAAATGATGATGGCTCCTCCTTGTACAAAATATTCCGGAAGTAAAATACCCCTCCATTCGGATCTCCGGGAGAGGGGTGTACAGGGGGCGCCAACATCAAGATTTAACATATCCTTTTCGAATATATGTGGCCTAAATTCTAACTTGAACTCCGTCCACCATTTCCTCCAGGCTAACAGGCCCCAACTCCTCTTCCTCGCCCTAACCCAAATCAGTGCCAAAACAGCCACTAATCACCTCAATTTCCCGGGGTATGAGCTCCTTACTTCCTTTAGATTGCATGGAGGCGTGTGCGCATACGTCCGTAGCAATCTACCCTGCACCAGACTCCCCAATTTAGAAGCTGGAAGAAAAGACATACTATGGATAAAACTCTCTCTCCCTGCACCAGACTCCCCAATTTAGAAGCTGGAAGAAAAGACATACTATGGATAAAACTCTCTCTCAGGGCTGCAACTAAATTCATCTGTTGCATTTACCGGTCACCTTCTGACAACAACTTTGTCCAGCTCTTTGACCACCTTTCTGAAAAAACCGACCATCTGATTTCTGAATATCCTTCCTCCGAGGTCACTATTCTTGGTGACTTCAATGTCCATAATAAGGAATGGCTAGGATATTCAAAAACCTATCCACAAGGGAGAGCAGCGGAGGCCTTTGCAGTTAGCAATTTTTGAGCCAATATGTTTTAGCAACCTACTTATTTTCCTCGTATCCCAACACACAGCTCAAATCCCTTGGATCTCCTTCTTACTACACAACCTGACTGCTATAAGATATCAGTCACCGCCCCCCTTGGTCGCTCAGACCACGGCATGGTCACTGCTTCCTGCGCAATGCAACCCGAGGTCACACAGTCATCACACCCACGTATCGTTTGGCACTACAACTCCGCAAACTGGGACGAAATGCGGGATTACTTTTCCTCATTTCCATGGGCGTCTGTCTACTTCTCTCATCCTGACCCCTATGATATCTCACAAAACGTCACCGAAATTCTCCAAGCTGGCATGGAATTATTTATCCCACGTACACAGAAAACCTCTTCAGCCACTCAAAAGCCCTGGTTCTCTAAATCCTGTGACAAGGCGAGACTTGAAAAGGTCAAAGCTTACAAAACGCTTCTACACAATCCCAGTCAAGAAAATCGTCAAGCATTTAACGACGCAAGAAACCGCTATGTCCGCATTCTTTCTGAGGCAAAAAAACTCGTTTAATAACCACATCAAAAACAAAGTCCTCTTAAGCTCCAACGGCGGCAAACCCTTCTGGACTCTTGCTAAATCTATTGGAAATAATTTCTGCAAAAGCACGTTCCCACCTCTTGTCTCAGGGGATAAAATTGTCTCTACCGCCCTGGGCAAGGCTGAACTTTTTGCTTCGTTGTTCGCCGGCAATTCTACTCTCAACCCACCTCCAAATGTTCAACCACCAACAGTCCCTAATGTTGCGCATAAAATGACGGAGATCATTTTCAAAACGAAAAAGGTACGAAAGATGCTCTCTTCTCTTAATACCAGGAAAGCCTCTGGCCTTGACGAGACCCCAGCAATTGTTCTCAAAAAATGCGCACGAGAACTTGCTCCTGTCCTGACTCGTCTGTTTCAGATATCTTATAATAAAGGCATATTTCCTAGTAACTGGAAAACTGCTCGAGTACAACCCATCCCCAAGAAATGATCCAAAGCGCTTCCTAGCAACTACAGGCCTATTTCTCTCCTTTCAGTCGTCTCTAAAATGATGGAAAAGTATATAAACACCGAATTACTAAAATTTCTTGAAAAACACAGTCTAATCCACGACAGGCAGTATGGATTCCATCAGCGCAGATCGACTGCCGATCTCCTTTCCTTTGTCACCCATTCTTGGAACAACTCCATGGAACAATACGGTAAATCCCAGATTGTTGCTCTAGACATATCCAAAGCATTAGACCAGGTCTGGCACGCAGCGCTGCTTAATAAACTTTCGGCCTATGGCCTACCACACCAAAACCCTGTATGTGGATAGCAAATTTCCTCTCCAACAGGAACATATCTGTTGTTGTGGATGGCCATTCCTCTAAACTGTATCCAATTAATGCAGGAGTTCCTCAAGGTTCAGCTTTAGCCCCTACTTTGTTTCTACTCCACATCAATGACCTCCTCTCTAGCACATACAACCCAGTTCACAGCTACGCGGACGACAGCACCCTCCATTCAAATATACAATATTCTAAGCCTGTCTCTTTAGCCCAATTAGATGAGGATCGCAGACTCATGGAGGGTTCTGTCTCCGTGGATCTCCAAAAAATATTAGACTGGGGAAGTAGAAATCTTGTACAATTCAACCCCACTAAAACTAAGTCTTGCGTTCTTTCTCACAAGAGATACACCAGCCCTAGACCCATCACAATGAACAACCAAGTTATTCAAAGCAATGAGTCCTTTTCTCTTGTTGGCATTTCTGTGGATCGAAATCTTAATTGACACCAACATGTCACATCAATTGCAGAAGCGGCTGCTAAGAAATTAGGTTTCCTCTTCCGGGCTCGCAATTACTTTTCACCAGCTAATCTCTATACCTTATATACTTCACAAATAAGGCCAAACCTCGAATACTGCTCCCACATCTGGGGTGCCGCTGCCGCTTATACACTCGCTATCCTGGACTCCATTCAAAAGAGAGCTATACGTCTCATCGGTGACCCTACCCTCACCCAAAGGCTGCCATCCCTTGCCCACCGACGTGCCGTTGGTGACCTCTCTCTCTTTTATAGATATCTGCACGGGCACTGCTCAGAGGAGCTTTCCTCCATAGTTCCGCCACCTGCTGCCCCCAACAGATCTACCAGGGGAACAGAGCGAATTCACCCTTTTACTGTCCAGGTCACCAGACATAGAACATCTTGTTATGCCCGCTCTTTTGTCCCGAGGACTTCCAAGTTGTGGAATTCCTTGCCAGCACATGTTTTTCCTTCTCCTCCGAACCTCCAAACCTTCAAGTCCAGAATTTACAAGCTGCCTCTTTTCTCCTTGTCAACACCCATGGTATGATAGTATTTAGGCTGTAAGCTCTCGTGGTGTGTTGTTGAAATTAAAAAAAAAACAGGGTCGAACCCAGTCTGTGAAAATAGACGGCAATTACTCGCAGACACGTTTAGTTAGTGTCGGTGTTCCACAAGGGCCAATTCTTGGTCCCCTATTATTTAGTATCTATACGAGCAACACGTTTCGTAAGCTTCAACATTGTCAGTTTTATATAAATGCCGATGACACGCAGCTATATTTGTCGTTCGAAAAGGCAAAGGTTCGTGAGGCGGAGACCAAGATCAATTGTGATCTGGCGAACTTGGCGCAGTTTTCGATGGAACATTCTTTGTTTCTGAATCCATCCAAATCTAAAGTGCTACTATTTGGAAATAAATCATCTGTAGCTGAAATAGCTGAGAATTTTGTTGTGGAAATAAATAACGTCGCAATACCTATCGTCGAGAGTGCTAGTAATTTGGGAGTTACTTTTGAAAATAACTTTAGGTTTACTAGTCAGATTTCAAAATACTTAAGAAGATCATATGCTGCCTTAAAACTACTGTATAGAAATTATTTATATGTTGAAACGAAAGCGATGCTAAGTGACGCGTTGGTCTTGTCGCACTTTTTGTATGCTGCGCCACTGTACTATCCCTGTCTTGATGTAGTCACCAGGAACAGAGTACAGAAAATACAAAACTCGTGTCTCAGGTATATTTTTGGATTGCGACGTAGGCAGCATGTATCACATAAATTAAATGAATCAAAGTGGCTTAATATGGGTAACAGACTGAAGTTAAATACGCTGTGCTTCTACCATCAGGTTGTTTTCAATAAAAAACCTGCCTATTTGTACGATAAAATCCGCTTTAGGACTGACATACACAACATAAATATCCGCAACCGTGATTACATAACTCCTCCTCACCATAAAACCTCTCTTTTTGAAAGATCTTATCGTTACAATGTTCCAAAGCTTTATAATGCGATACCAAATGAACTGAAGAGGCTAAAAATTGAACAGTTTAAGAAGCATTTGTTTGACTACCTGTATAGTACACAGTAAATGGTACTTGATCATTTTTCTTTTTTTGTAATCGGTTATAATTTGGGAGATATTATGACTTTTCGGTTAAGATATTAGTCTAGTTAAGTGTTTAGGCTAGGTTAAATAATCGCTGAAATATTAAATGTAAGATGCCTAGGTAAGCGAATTAGTCCGGGGGGCAGAAGGATCTTCTGCTTGCTTGATCGCAACCTAGTGGTTTTCCTCTGTTCATGTACCTAATTAATTGCAACGAATGAACTGTTTATTTTTTATGATAAATATCTATTATTACTATTATATATATATATATATATATATATATATATATATATATATATATATATATATATATATATATATATATATATATATATATATATATATATAAATACACGTATCACACCGATAACTCAAAAAATAAAGGGTCGATTTTGATCAAATTTGGTACACTACTTTCTGTCAAAAAGTATATCCTAAGTAGATCTATGTCTTAAAAGACAAAAAAGTTAGAGTTAAATTAATTTTTAATTAATTAAATCTGATTCAAGAAAGTTAAAACGTCAAAATTGATTGGGTACGAATGTGAGTGAAAAATACTACAAGAAATGACTAACAAGCGCCTAGATTTGTGTCTAAGTTCTTTATTTAGTTAAAATATGAGCAAAAACTCAATTGTAAAGCAAATTTGTTTTGTGTAAATAATAAAGACGTTAGACGATTAACATGTATTTCGGAATATACCTGCTAGTACATACATGTGGAGCGTGGCTAACCCTGTACATCGGACAATCGGCTCCTACATGACGAGTTCTAATCCTAGTTAGTAGTTTTATTTTTTATACATTTTTCAAAATTTCATTTTACTTTACCGTTATCTAATCAGATTGTTGTTATTCCTATGAATTTTTTAGCGAGCTTTTGTATAAAAAATAATCTGATAAAGAGAAGATGAAAGTTTTAAGACTTAATTCAATTTGAATAGCATATCTGGTTGTTTGTTATTGCCCTAACTTAGTGAAACGGTTTCATATTAATACAGTGGTAGACTTCCCCGTGGCTTCACAAGTGCTTGTTTTGGTGAATTTTCTTTAAAAAAATTCAGTGATGAGATTCTAATAACTCATTTAGTTGGTATTGCAGGAATTCAAGATAAGTTGTAGCATTAAGTCTGTGAGGTAAAAAAATTGGTCCTATTAGATTACACCCTACAATTCCAGCCCATACGTTTAAGAAAAATTGCTGTTGATGATGCCTTTCAAAAACTGCGTCAGCCCAAATATGGGTGTTACAAATATTGACGATCCCGTCCCGCCTAAATCCAGACTTGTCAGTGAACAATACACAATTCAACAAGTTCTCTACATTATTATGTTGAAGAAACCATTGGCAAAATTGTAGGCGAGGTATAAACTCTCTTTCAGGCGATAGTGCCTGCACACGTTGGATGTGATATGGACGCAATTGTTGCTCGTGAATGACCTGATATATATATATATATATATATATATATATATATATATATATATATATATATATATATATATATATATATATATATATATATATATATATATATATATATATATATATATATATATATATATATATATATATATATATATATATATATATATATATATATATATACGAAAGAGACAGATCGATGTATTAGATAATGTAAGTATGTACCTGTTACTCGCAGACGGATGTCAATCCGTTGAAACACCCTTTTGTCTGAAATTCTCCTATTTAGGAAGGCTTCTTCATACAGTCGTTTCGCCTCATAACAGTTGCCAAAAGCCCGTGAATACATAACATGCATGTCTGTTAGTTCATTGTTGGTGAAGACTTCCATATTTCATCAGAAAAATTACGGACAATACAATTAATTACTTAAAAACAGTGAGTAGTCTCAAACGTAACAGTCAAATGTAGTATATGTCACGACGAAAATGCAAAGTCAAGTCCCGTAACGATGGAAACCACTTTGTTAAATAGTTTGTTCAAAGTTTGTTATCATGGATTTTTATTTTATCTTCATGGTTGTGTCTCGTCAGTTCTTTTTTCTGGTAAGATTTTAATTTTTAACCAGAGAATAAGAAAGTTAAGTCTATGCACATTGATAGCAATTAAAATGTAAAAAATGTAATCCTATGATTTGTCGCAGAATTAAATTTTGAGCGACATCGACATAAAAAAATTGAAATATCTCGAAAATGGTGTGTCTGGGAGATTTAAATCAAGTATACATTTTTTGCTTACAATTCATAAGGGTTGCAATACAGCTATAGGGTAGGTCGATATTACTGGGTGTCAAAAAATTATACCCAATTGAATTCAAGCCATGCCTTACAGGTGGCGCCCTCTGCCAGCAGTGTTATTAACAATAACATATTTAAATTTATTGCCCTCGAAAACCCCCACATCCTTATTTTCACGTCAAAATGTTAATTTGACTCGGACTTATTCGTGAAAAACTAACCAAAACAAATAACACGTATTTAAAAAACTAAGCATTTGCGGACACATGTTTATATGGAAAAATAGTCTTATTTTTTGTGCTGAATGTGCGCCTGTAACATAGACCATTATTTTTCAAACACCCTGTATATATATATATATATATATATATATATATATATATATATATATATATATATATATATATTAAATGTAAGCCACGCTGTTATGAAAATTTGCTGGGTCATAAATTTTGCTGTGTAAGTTGCAAATTTTAATAAATAGAACGCACTCACACATTATCTTCTGTTAATGGTTACAACCAAAATGGAGTGAGATTTAAAATAAATTGTATTTAAGAGAAATAAAGAGGCAACCCGTTTAGCTTTAAAAATGTAAAGAACAAGTAAAGCAATCCTCCGTGGACTGGGACAAATCCCAGCGCACTTAACTTCGCACTATGCCGCTCTCCAACTTGAATGTTCTAAAGTTAGCCGTGATAGAGACGGAACTGACAAGTTTTCCAGTAGAACATCCACAAGAGAAAAATCTAATAAATTACATATAAAATGTCTGATTCGATTTTATCACGTTCAATTGAATCGCCCTCTCCTCCGATAACATTTGAGTAGATATATATTCCTCCAAATCTGGCTACAGATATCGGATTTTGGTCAGATTGGCCATATTAGTATGCTATGGTGGTTTGCTGTCGCTACTCCTCGCAAGAACATGTCTTCTGTATACAGAGCTGAAGCCCTCGTCGTATCTCGGATATATACCCACTTGACAACAAGAACATTCTGGCAAAAATAACGAGGACGGAAGATATGTAAGCACGAATCTTTTTGACGGGTGCATACAAGCACATCGAATATAAAATAGACAGATTTACATCTATATTTACAGTTTCCAGATCCCGGGCGAACTTGTATGGCGAAATTTATGAATACAGTCGCTATTTATCAGCAACTGCCTTGTTTATTTTGACATGGCAGGCCAATTATAACGTAGAATAGAAACAAAACTCGATTTTCCGGGAGCTACATTAAAACCATATCTTGTGTTTTGTGGCCTTGAATGTGACAGAAGTCGTATTGCTTGAACGTGTTTTGTGTTGTTTCTTACGTATTTTTTGGTACAAAAGAAACATTGTTTTCAGCTTTAATTTTTAGTATACAGTTATTAGCGAAGTTTCATAAAGAAAATTTTGCTTACAGAGACATAACGACTCTCGAATTGTCGAAAACATTTTTCAAATGAACGCGAATTAGAGCTTTCGGAAACCATAATAAAGGTTAGTTTCACTATATATATATATATATATATATATATATATATATATATATATATATATATATATATATATATATATATATATATATATATACATATATATATATATATATATATATATATATATATATAGACAGGGTGGCGCATTGAAAACGAAACAGGCCGATTCGCGTCCAGAGAAATTTTTTTTTAAGAAACGCTGAAACACGTCAATTTTAATATTGACGGGGACATGTTTTGACACAAAACTCAACTTTGTTACATCAACCCCTTAAGGGTGGTAATAACAACCCTTATATTTTAAATAGGGAACATGGGTCGAGTGTCACACCATTTGAAAGCTATTTCTTTTCTGAATTCATCAACTAATTTTTTTGGAAGTTTTATCAACTCGTTTAAAAATTATTCACAGTTGGGGTTGCAAGAAGGTATTTTATTCATTGTGTTAAGAAATGCACTAATTAGTCAATTTTTCGTTAAAAAAAAACTAAAAAACAAAACCAGACGTTCAAAAATGTTTATTCGGTTAAGTAAGTGTTCATATTGTTGACCATCAGCTTCCATACAAAAGTACAAATTTTGTTCAAAACGAGCTCTGACATTCTGGAGCATTTGTGGAGTTATTAGACGGCATTCTTCAACAATGGGTCGTCGTAATTCCTCCAGAGACTCCGGTTCTGTTGCAAAAATTCTGCTCTAGATGGCCCCATAGAAAGAAGTCTAAAGGAGTTAAATCCGGTGGTCTAGGGGACCACTTAATAACACCTCTACGCCCAATCCATTGCTCTGGAAACTCTCTGTTCAAAAACTCCCCAACACGTTGTAAAAATTGCGGAGAAGCTCCATCTTGTTGAAACACTAATTGATTTTCTCGATAGCGATCATCATTTTCAACAATGTCAATTAGTAGAGGGTAAACGATATCTTCTAGTCACTCCAAATACGTTTCGCCACTCAAATTGCCATCAAGAAAAATTGGTCCGATTAAACGGTCTCCAAATATGCCTGTCCAGACATTCAATTTCTATGGAGTTTGAGTGTGGACTTCGTAAAAAAAAATTGGATTATTATCTGCCCAAAAACGACAAGCATGACGATTGACTGTAGAGTTTAATAAAAATGTACACTCGTCTGAAAAACAGATATTGAACAGAAAGTTCCCGTTCTCAGCTATTCGTGCAGTCATAACTTCACAAAACTCCAGCCGCCGATCAAAATCATCTTCATTCAGTTGTTGTACAAGATGAATTTTATACGGGTGAAATTTATGATGCTTCAATATTCGCTGAATAGTTCTTGTTTTGATGTTTGAAACAGTGGCCAATTTTCTCGTGCTCAAAGTTGGGACTGCAGGAATTTGTCCTAAAACTTCAATCTCAGTAGTCTCATTTCTAACCGGAAATTCACGTTCAGGATCCCGTTTTTTGTTGGCTACTTTATCGAAACTTTGCGACTAACTCCAAAATGTATTTTCTGTTAACATGTCTGTTCGGATGTCGTTCATTAAACAAATTTGCGGTACGGTTGGCACAGTCATCGTTTTTGAAAAAAAGAGTAATATTTCAACCCTTTTTTCTACAGAATACACCATTGTGAAATTAATTTTCGGTAGTACTATCAAGTATCAAACCGACCGATAAACTGAAATAATAAACCGCATTTCTTTCATTCCGATAAGAAATGTTCTTGTAGTCAATTTTTTGTTTACAAACCAACAAAACATTGACTATCTGCACATTTGTTATCGGAATGAGTGAAATGCGTTTTTGCATCTTGAACTGTGAATTATTTTTAAATGGATTTATAAAACTTCCAAAAAAATTTGTGTGTTGTATTCAGAAAAGAAAGCTTTCAAATGATGTAACACTTAATTGACTAATTAGTGCATTTCTTATCACAATGAATGAAATACGTTCTTGCAACACCAACTGTGAATAATTTTTAAACGAGTTGGTAAAACTTCCAAAAAAATTAGTGTGCTGAATTCAGAAAAGAAAGAACTTTCAAATGATGTAACACTAGACCCATGTTCCCTACTTAAAATATAAGTGTTGTTATCACCATCCTTAAGGGGTTGATGTGACAAAGTTGAGTTTTATATCAGAACATGTCCCCCTCGATATTAAAATTGACGTGTTTCAGCGTTTCTTAAAAAAAAATTCTCTGGACGCAAATCGGTCTGTTTCGTTTTCAATGCGCCATCCTATATATATATATATATATATATATATATATATATATATATATATATATATATATATATATATATATATATATATATATATATATATATATATATATATGTCATGAGGAAAATACAAACTTACTTGACCCCCAAATATGTATATATGGGTTGAAAAATAAAATCAAAATTTGATGTGTATTGTAATACAGGGTGTTAGCTGATTATAAGCGCGGCAAAAGAATGATGAACATAAACAGGAATCAGACACGTGAATGGGTTCGAAAAAAAACAACGGTGTAAGTGTAGGTTAAGACAATTTGATGTATGATAGCTTGTAAGAAATAGTTTGTAGGATTTGTTATACAGATGTTTGATTATCAGCTGTCAAGCTGGCAATATCTAGGTTAAGGATAGTTGTCAGCAGCAGAGAAATTAAATCTTGAGAACAATGCTTGCGAGGTATCCGTAGAGATTGAAGGAAGGAAAAAGCATTGTTAAGTAAAGACAAAATGTAACAGATTTTAACGTGGCGAAGAGAACGGAACTGTAGTAACGGTCGCTGGGGAGAAAAATAATAACCACTTTTTGAAATTGGCTGAAAGGAAGCAGATTTTTGGACAGATAAGGAACTTTAAGTAAAAATTTCAAGAAAGCACGAGAAAAAACAGTATAGCAGTAGCCGAAAGACACATCATTTGTACAAGCGAATTTGGCTTTCAACTTAAAAAAAACAACAGCAAATCGTTCAAATAGTTACTTACAATTTTACAAAGGGCAATAACTGTCCTGTGTAGAGGCAACCAGGTGAATAGAAGCATATTATTTAGAAATTCTAGACGCATATTAACAAATTAGATATACATCAGAAAACATTTAAATCACATACGTCAAAGTCTACCATTTTTCAACTAAATTATAAATAATTATAGAAACAGAGTGGTGCCACCTATCGCCCTAAAGAAACGTATATGACAGTACCGTTTGATGCTGGACAAGGACTGATACAACGTGCAAAACTATAATCCGTAATTAGGGTTGCATAACGTTCCTTTAAAATAAGAAATTGTTATAAGTGCACTAGAATAAGGTATTTATCCACAATATTACTACTACTATTTTTATTTGGCAAAACATAACAACAACTAAAATTTCAAAAATAGCTCGCTGGCCAGTATACATACAAAATTGACTAATTTAAGAAATTTTAATCATAGGTATCGGTTTTGTGAAATAGTTTAAGGTGATTTGAATATGATTGAATTGTTATTTGGAAAGGTAGTGCTTTATTTTGATTGTTATATATACAAAAAAAGAGAGAATAAAGAATATAAAAAAAGAATTTAGAAATAAAAAAACGCAGAATCTCAAAAATGTTTAATAATTTTCAATTTCATTTACAAAGTCAAAAAAAAAGGATAATATATTATTTGGGACCTGAACTCACTAGAACGCCCTCAGATTGTGTTATTTTGCTTATTAAAGTGTCTGATAGCTAGTCAAGGTAAGAAAAAGAAAAAAGATACAGCTAAATATACATATATATGAACAAAATAGTAAGTTTTCCTTAGTTCTATTACCATTATAAATACATTCCAACACTTGGAACAGTAAACACAACTAGAATCACAAAATTTCGTAATCTTTATTTGCAAATATACATAACAAAGTCTAAAAATAATACAAATAATTATAATCGTATATTATGAACTACAATAAAAATCATACTTTAACAATATATGTATATATATATATATATATATATATATATATATATATATATATATATATATATATATATATATATATATATATACATTTTCAGAAAATGCAGTTTGAGTTCAAATACATATGTACAAATTAGCGAAACGCATTGCATAACTAAGAAACACTAGTAGCTCAAAGCAAGAAGATGGTACAGCAGGCGCGTTCTACGACCCACAAATCAAAACTTGCAAAATGTTAAAATTAAACAGCCATATGTCAATATATACACACGGCGGAGATAATTGCTATCTTAGAAGCCCTGAAATATATCCTATTAATCCAACACACTACGTTTGTTATCTTGTCAGATAGCCAAAGTTGCATAAGAAAGTTAGAACACCTTTATACCACCAAATCAACTAACTAAATTTTAAAAGCTATCAATGATTTCCTTGTGGAAATTTCAAAACAGTCATAACACATAACTTTCTGCTAGAGCAAGGGTCATTGCGAACTTAAAGGTAATGAATGTGTGGACAGCTTGGCAAAATTTGCTATTGAATACGGGAAAGAAGGGCTTTATTTATGTCCGTCAACCGATATTGACATCTACGTAAAGAAAATGTACTTTGAAAAATGGCTGAAACATTATAAAGCAGACCGAGTTGGTGAATTCTAAAAGCAGCTTCAGCCAGACTTACAGAGAACGCCATTGTTCTACAACACAGATTTTAAAACAGAATGGATCCGCATTAGCTGTAGACTCATATTTAACCATTTGCTAGTTCCAGCCTATCTAAACAAAATCAACCTAAGAATGAGTCCTTTGTGTGAGTGTGGTGAACTGGAAGATTCAGAACATATGCTGCTGCAATGTCCCTTGAATCTTGCCAAGATAGATGCCCATGTAAGCCAAATCTATAAAATGAAAATAGTGCAACTACCATTCAATTTAATGAATTTACTACAGGGAAGAAACTTAATTGTTAATAGACCTGATAAAATAAATTAGAATTAAAATATAACATTGTCTGCATTGTATTACAAATAATGATGTGTAATGTATATGTGTATATAACTTTAAAAGAATAAACTTAACTCCATCTGTCTAGCCAACCGTAATTATACCTGCGAAACCGTGGTCCGTCTTGTGTGTCTAGAAGTGGCCATGACAGACCCCTTGGTCCAAGTGTGTCCCCGTTTATGATCCCTAGTAGATAGATTACAACAACAAAAAGTTTAAACAGCTCAAAGAAAAAAGAATACGTGTAATATTTAGAACAAACGCTTACTAGCAACTACAGGCCTATTTCTCTCCTTTCAGTCATCTCTAAAGTGATGGAAAAGTATATAAATGCCGAATTACTAAAATTTCTTGAAAAACACAGTCTAACCCACGACAGGCAGTATGGATTCCGTCAGCGCAGATCAACTGCCGACCTCCTTTCCTTTGTCACCCATTCTTGGAACAAGTCTATGGAACTACACAGTGAATACTAGATTGTCGCTCTAGACATATCCAAAGCATTCGACCAGGTCTGGCACACAGCGCTTCTCAATAAACTACCGGCCTATGGCCTACCACCAAAACTCTGTACGTGGACAGCAAATTTTTTCTCCAACCGCAGCATTTCTGTTGTCGTGGATGGATATTTCTCTAAACTGTATCCAATTAATGCAGGAGTTCCCCAAGGTTCAGCTTTAGCCCCTATTTTGTTTCTTCTCCACATCAATGACCTCCTCTCTGGCACATCCAACCTAGTTCACAGTTACGCGGACGAGAGCACCCTCCACTCAAATATACAATATTCTAAGCCTGTCTCTTTAGCCCAATTAGATGAGGATCGCAGAATCATGGAGGGTTCTGTCTCCGTGGATCTACAAAAAAATATTACACTGGGGAAGTAGAAATCTTGTACAATTCAACCCCACAAAATCACACTCTTGCTTTATTTCTCATAAGAGATACACCAGCCCTAGAGCCATCACAATAAACAACCAAGTTATTCAAAGTAATGAGTCCTTTTCACTTGTTGGCATTTCTGTTGATCGAAATCTCAATTGGCGCCAACATGTCAACATCAATTGCAGAAGCGGCTGCTAAAAAATTAGGTTTCCTCTTCCGGGCTCGCAAATACTTTTCACCAGCTAATCTCTATACCTTATATACTTCACAAATAAGACCAAACCTCAAATACTGCTCCCACATCTGGGGTGCTGCTGCCGCTTCTACACTCGCTATCCTGGACTCCATTCAGAAGAGAGCTATACGCCTCATCGGTGACCCTACCCTAACCCAAAGGCTGCCATCCCTTGCCCACCGACGTGCTGTTGGTGACCTCTCTCTCTCTTTTATAGTTATCTGCACGGGCACTGCTCAGAAGAGCTTTCTTGCATAGTTCCTCCACCTGCTGCCCCCAACAGATCTATTAGGGGAACAGAGGGAATGCACCCTTTTACTGTCCAGGTCACCAGAGATAGAACATCTTGTTATGCCCGCTCTTTTGTCCCGAGGACTTCCAAGTTGTGGAATTCCTTGCCGGCACATGTTTTTCCTCCTCCCCCGAACCTCCAAACCTTCAAGTCCAGAATTAACAAGTTGCCTCTTTCCTCCTTGTCGACACCCATGTTACGATAGTATTTAGGCTGTAAGCCCTCGTGGTGTGTTGTTGAAATAAAAAAAAACCACAGAAATATTGTATGTAAATATATAAAAAGTGTCACAAAATGAAAACTAATATAGCTGTTATATATATATATATATATATATATATATATATATATATATATATATATATATATATATATATATATATATATATATATATATAAGAAAAGTAGTATACAGATGGGATCCAAACCAAGAAGCCGAAAAAAATGTGCGAATGGTCTGACGACCGCAGCCATAAAACACGACAACACACACACACACACACACACACACACACAATAATTTCAGTTATCTATTTCAAAGTTTACGTAATAGCCGTATATAATGTGAGACGCTAAATGGTGTTACTGTATGTAGAAATTATGTCACATGCTGAATAAAAAACAAATGTAAACAAAATATTTGTTTGCACCAGCCTTTAATCCAAACATTAAATCTCACACCGATTAGAATGTGTAAATAGCTTAGAGCAGGTGTTGATTCCGCTGGCGGACGAATTAACTAGCTAATATCCCCTATTCAAACTACCCCAGCTGCAGTTAACTTTCCATAATCCCGGCTTCAAAAATGCCAGGCATGCAGGCATCTTCAAGCAACCTACTCAAAGTTATTAACTCTAAAGTTATACCGTCTTAGCTTCCAGTATCTCCGTATTATCCCCAGATTAATCTGGGGATACGGCTGATGAAAATGAAACCAGAATATATATGTTTAAACCTACTGATTTATGATATTATTCTTCAGCAGATTGGAGAAAATGGTACGAGCAAATAATAGTACATGACGCTATAGCAAACATTTAGAAAATTTACTACGCTCCCATGGTAGCTAAATTATTATATGTTGCTCGGGAAGTGCATTAGGGGAAGATTAATAAATGTTGGTCTGCTACAGCGGCAAATGCATTTATCTGCTCCGTCTGTTTACGAGTTTGTGCAAGAGCGTGCACAATATAAAAAATACACTTCTATCAGATCACCTCTATGAATTTATATCTTCAATATATGTAACAAAATAACAAAATCAAACACCAATATGATTAGTTGCAAGGGTTGGTTTTATAACAAAAAACAGAGCATCGGTGGTTCAGTGGTAAGAACGTGTGCAGCTGAATCAAAAGGTACCGGGTTCGATGCCAGAGTTCTCCTTTCAAATTTTCAGTACATACTGTATCTGAGCAACTTGAATGTCTGCACGTTCCGCCTTTCAGAGGGGGCGTAAAGCCGTCGCTCCCTTGTCCATGTGATGTTGGGAAAGTAAAAGATACCGCGGAAATAGACCGACGTTAAAAGAAAAAGAAATAACAAAAAACAGCTATATACAGGTGTATCATTTAAAATGCAATACGCCATTTTCTTCAAAATTAAACCGAATTTTTGAAATTGTTCAAGGCGTTAGATTACGGGCGTGAAGGGCTTCAACCCTGCGGAAGAGATATATTATTATTATAACACATGTAAATGGCGCTGCTGGGCAAAGAAACCTATCAATCCTCAGATCACTGAGATAGGTTGCATTTGATAGATAATTGATATCCAAATAAATTTGTTGCCATTCATAACTTTCATAAATTCAACCAGTTTTTAGATAGCATTGCTTCCAAGATAAAAACCTCCGAAAGAAGTCCTGAACACTAGGTCCTTTGGAATATTTTACATGAATAAATATATACTATTGGACTACTGTTTTTTTCCCTCAGGACTCGTCCGCGACTTTGTCGCCCCGATAGCACTGCAGCCTTTGGTTTATTGTGCATGCACTTGGTCTTTTTACTCCACCTATTCCAAAAGCACTGTGCCCTGAACTAGTCTGCACAGCGATTGATAGGGTGAAGTTTTATATTGATCTGTCTCCGGTCTAGACTGGCCTTAGTTCAGTTGTCTTTTGCGGCCCAGAGCTGTACACTCGCACAAGATATGCTAGGCTGATTCCTCCCCCTCGCCGTCTGTATGCGAGTTCCCCCTCGAAGCGCCCCATTGTGTGCAGGTGTTTGTTGACGGCCATGTGTCCCGTCAAAAGACTTGTTATGTTTCTGAGCTGTACTCTACTAAGATTTAGCAGCTCCACAGCTCTCTTTGAACTGGGTTCCTCAATTACTGATTTCCCATGTCTGAGCCCTGGACAGTCTGCCCAGTACACCTTGTGTTCTTTTCTGACCCAGGACTTAATGGCTCCCCTGGCCGTGCTCTTTATCACGCGGCTGTTGGGATTGAAGACATGGCCCCTGTGATGTCCAGGCAAGCCCACATCTGGATCTTGCCTAGTTTTTGAACCATTGTAGTCAGGTTACTGTACAACTTCCGGTTTTGCCGGAAATTACCAATTAAAAAAAAATTAAATAGAACTGGCTGATTTTTATTTTACATTCGGAAAGATCATGCATTTTTAGCCAATAAAATTAAATACAACCATATGTCTAAAATTGAAATTGTATACAGCTAATAGAAAAATACTGTATGTATGATAAAAGGTAAGTTCACATTAGGTTACCACAAAAGATCCATTGAGGTTAAGTCAGAAGACGAAGCGGTCCACCTGATTACTTTATTAGTCGCCGACCACTTTCCAGAAAATCTCTTGTGTTTTATACCGTAATCGTATTATGAGGGGATGCCCTATCCTGTTGAAACCGTGAGTCATTTTCCCTATATTTTAGAGAATGATAAGACTCTGAGGATAATGATGAAGTTGATCATTGAAGCGTGCACATCTGTTAGTATCATAGTGAAATTGGAGAAAATGGTGCCGAAAATTTTGTGTGAGTATAGTCGTGGATATTATGTGGGTAAGGACTATATTACAAAATGGAGCAAGTAGTTAGTAATACCAGGGTAATAACTAGGGCAGCAAATATAATTTCAAAATTACCATAATGCAAACCTTATGCTAAGGATGAGAAAACTCCGCTGGATCGCTGGCTTCTGTTTTTTGACTCAACAATTCTTGACAGTGTTACAGATTGCACAAATGTTACGATTGCCAAAAAAGCTCTAGGCTATAAAGATGAAGAATATTGTGGCAATACCAACGTAACTGAAATAAAGCCTTTATTTGGTATTTTGAACATTGCTTGTGTATACAGAAACAGCCATCGTCGTCTAAGAGAAGTCTGGAGAGCAAATGGAACGAGCATTCCTGCAGTAATGGCTTTCAATAGATTCACATTTTTGCTTCAATATTTACGTTTTGACAACGTAGACAACATGCAAGAACGCCTGAAATTATATAAACTTGCAGCTATACGGGCTGTGTTGGAACAGTTTTCAAGCTCTCAACAGGCATATACACCAGGACAATATTTAACGATAAATGAAAAATTAGATGCCTTTCGAGGTCGCTGTTCTTTCCGGTAGTAGATCCCCAACATGCCTGCTAAATACGGAATAAAAATCCAGGCTATGGTGGACTCTCACACATAGCTTAATATGGAAGTTTATGCAGGAACTCAGCCGGGTGGGGTTTAGCAATCAAGCAACAAACCTGTTGATATTGTGCAAAGATTAGTAGCACCGATTCCTGGTAGTAATCGAAATTTCATCTTTGATAACTGGTACACTTTCTATTAACTTGTGAATATTTTACGTGAAAGGCATGGGTTAACGTCGGTAGGAACTCTTAGGAGAAACAAACTAGCGATACCGTTAGCGCTACTAGAACTAAAGAACATAACATCTGAGAGTTCAATGTTTGCATTCCAAAAATATAACACAATGGTATCGTACGTACCAAAGAAGGGTAGAAATGTTATTTTGAACTCGTCTCTTCATCGTGATGACGAGATGAATTTACGGTGGATAAAAAACTACCGGAAATTGTAAGCTTTTACAATTCTACCAAAGGCGGTGTAGACTTTGTCGATAAATGGTCAGGAAGTTACAGTGTAGCTCGGAATTGCAGAAGATGGCCACTGAGAATATTTTTCTCTGTAATGGATACAGCAGTAATTAATAGTCAGGTCATTTATAGGACAAACACCAACACCTATTCAAAAAAGCGTCGTATATTTTTGGCACATCTGGGTCTAGGTTTGATAGAGACAACTCTGCAACAAAGAAAAAATAACCCTCGACTCACAAGAGAACTTCGATTCGAAATTGCCAGTGTGCTAGACGAAACAAATGCTCCTCCGTCTAAAGTACAAAAACCAGGACGTGGTAGATACGAAGAATGTCCCAGAAGCAAAGACAGCAAGTCGAGGTACTGCCGTGAGCAGTGCAAAAAATATCTGTGTTTAGAACACGTTCATTTTTTATGCAAAAATTGCATAACGTGACGACTAGTTTTCTTATGTTTCTTTTGCATACAGACTTGGAGACTACTTCTCTGGCTTCACTGTTGGTTTTTAGTGGTGAAGGACGTAGCCAGTGCGTGAGCTAACTGGAGCAAGTGGCCCTTCGAATTCTGGAAGTTCTAGAATGTTCTTCGAAGGGCCACTTGCTCCATTAGCTCACGTGCTGGTTACGTCCTTCACCACTAAAAACCAACAGTGAAGCCAGAGAAAAATTATCCAAGTCTGTATGCAGTATGGACAAGTTTCACCAAGTAAGGGCAACAACAATCAATAGATTATGTTTCTTTTGTCTGCCACACCATTTGAAGATTGTATAGTTTGAGCTTTTTTTGCTGTTTCCATAATTATCAAAATATTTTCAATTTTTAAGAGTCATTCTTCTGTTTGTTAATTTTTTTTTAAAAGTATGTTTGTCAAGTGTATAAATCTCGACATTTGAGCCATGCAGACAATAAATGTAGTGTTTTTATTAAGTTTGGTTATTTAGTGAATTGTCATTAAGAAAATTCACTAATAGAGAGGTATCGATGGTGAGAGTTTCGGAAAATTTCTTCAAATTAGCACGAATTAGGGCCTCTGGAACCCATTTCCATGGTCAGAAAAAATGTTTATATATATATATATATATATATATATATATATATATATATATATATATATATATATATATATATATATATATATATATATATATATATATGTATCCAACCGATAACTCAAAAATAATTCACTGATTTGGACCAAATTTGGGAATTACCCTTATTTTGCTGATTGCTTGGATGAATTCGTTCATCAAATCTTAACGGCCAATTTTTCTTAGTAAAAAGTTAAAAAATATTTTTTTAAATGCAACATCTTTCAAATTGTCTAAGTAATTGAAACGAAACAGATTCTGTAATCCAATATCTACAATGTTGGACAAGGACAGATGACGTTATCTGTACCGCTTGTTATTTAAATAAATCGTAGATAAAAATGTAAACAGTGGAGGTTGTCGCAGGTTATTAGCCTGGAAAACGTTGTGAGAGACGACAGGGACGCCATCTCGATGCAGGACCAGGTAGTATGATGCTCTAGTTTACACAAAATTTTATAGATAGAGCTAGCTGTACAATCAACTAAAAAATGTGTATTGTAATTTATTTCCTAATACCAGGACAAAGTTTCAAACGCCGTTAATTTTAGCATACTAATGTAGGTATACTACAAATAAAAAATTTCGAGACGCAGCAAGTGCGTTATAGTAGTGAATTTGCATAAGAATTGTACACTATTAGTGAGATATATTATTAAAACTAATTCTTTAAATTTAAATGAACCCTGGAGATCGGTTTTAGAGCCCCAGTTAGCGATGACTTGAAAAAATTTATATTTTATATGGGGCTAGAAAATTAAAATTTGGTCTTGGATATAATATGTAAGTACTGCAAGTGCCTTTAAAAAAATTGTGTTACACATTCAATTAAATTTACAAAAGTTTTTCAGAAAAAAAAATTATTTACAAAGGGAATGTACCTGTCAAATTATAAATATGGCAGGTATTTTTCCTTATTAATTGCTTGGATGGTTTTGTTTTAGTCAACCCATTCAGTTGCAAACAATAAACAACAAAAGTCTGGACGCAGCACGTGCGTTATGGTAATGAAGTTTCATAAAAATGTTTTTAATAGCAAAAATTTGTGTATTTTTTTTAGAAAGCAGGCATCAAATTTGGTTACCAGTATAACCAATATACTAGAAACAAGGTGCCATGTTTAACCAAAATAACATTGAAAATGTACAACAATTTCCGAAAGTAAACTTAAAGTGTTCCGAAAAAAAACTAGTCTCTTGGTCAACCTTATAGGTTAATAGCAAATTGAGCTATTCAAATTTAAAGAAGATTCTGTACCATAACGCACTTGCTACGTCCCGAATTTCTTTTCTTACAAACATGCATTATAGTTCGATGGAATAACGGATATATTGAGCTTTATTAATTTTTACGAAAATTCGATAAAAATTATATACCATTAAACGATAAATTCTATAGCTAAGACTACTGCCAAAACACCAGACAAAGGGTCTATTTGAAATGAATTTTCTGGAAACATTTTAGTAAAATAAAGGACAATGACGGTTGAAGCAAAGACTTCAGGCTCTGTAAAACATTCTTCTTGAGACATTTTCTTTACATAGCTCGTTTTAGTTTCAGGTTCATTGCCTAAATGTTGCCAATTTTAACGTTTTAAATCGCGACTTTGACGTTTTGAGGAATAACATAATGACCTTCGCGGATAACTACCAATTGGTTATAAAAAACCTGTTTTGTTGTTTTGTGTACAAAAATTAGATTGGGTTGACTAAAACAAAACCATCCAAGCAATTAATAAGCAAAACTACCTGCCATATTTATGAGTTGGCTGGCACACTGCCTTTGTAAATATATGATTTTTAAATAACATAATGAGCTTTGCGGATAACTACAAATTTCTTCTAAAAACCCTTTTTTGTTGTTTATTGTTTGCAAAAACTAGATGGGTTGACTAAAACAAACCATCCAAGCAATTAATATGGAAAAATACCTGTCATATTTATAATTTGACGGGTACATTACCTTTGTAAATAATTTTTTTTTCTGGAACACATTTAGAACTTTAACTTCCGCAAAAATTTTCTAACTTTCATCAAATTTGCAACACAATTTTTTTAAAGACACTTGCAACACTTACATATTATATCTAAGACCAATTTTTAATTCTTTAGCTCCATATAAAATATAATTTTTTTCAAATAATCGCTAACTGGGACTCTAAAACCGATCTCCAAGATCCATTTAAATTTAAAGAATTAGTTTTAACAGTATATCTTACTAATAGTGTACAATTCTTATGAAAATTCACTACTATAACGCACTTGCTACGTCTCGAACCTTCTTTTTTTTTTTCATAAGTTGTAAGTATAAATATGATTCTTTTGCACAAAAGCAACAAAAACAAAGAAAAAAAAATTATTTACATTTCAAAGTTAGGGCTCACCAGACCTCACCTGGGTGATGACGTAAAAAATGTTCACCTGGATGATGCCGGGTTAAATGGGCTTCCTCATTTTAATACATCCCGGCAGCGATATAAATTCTGTTTAACTTTATTTTATAACTACTACTTATATTTGCATTTTAATAATCAAACAAATTACTAACTTGCTTGAAAAAGGAGCATAATACCTTGTAGTTGAAAGCTAATCAGCACACGCAAGGCTCCAGTCAGAACAATAAACTACCTTATTGCCGCAACCTATTTCATGTTTTATATTCATCTATAATGTATGCTCTTTTTTTACACTATCATTCGTTAGGTGTATACATAGTTAGCATGTAAAGCTGCAGAGCAAGCTTAATTGCTTCCATGGTGGACACAGTTTAGAAAGCAAACATGACTTGTTTCCAATTAAGCATGTTTACTTTTTGAAATTAGTTCAGTTTGATCATAACGGATCCTCTCACGACATAGCTGGTAGTTGGAATACGAATAATTTTATACGGCCTTTAATTTATGACACGATATTTGCATTTTTTTTTACGAAAGTAAAAGTCCGGACCCAGCATGTGCGTTAAGCTAGTAAGTTTCATAAAAAAGGTTTTTAATAGCAAATATGTGATTTTCCTAGAAAAAATTGACTTCAAATTAGGGCGAACTGGGCCCCCTAGAACTCATATCCAGGGCCAGTTTCAATTTATATATGTTTATGTTTATGTATGTATGTATATATATATATATATATATATATATATATATATATATATATATATATATATATATATATATATATATATATATGTTGTGCTGAGAATTGCAAAGGCCATATAAAGTTATAAAAACAAAAATGAAAACCCTTACGGAAACTACTATGATAATGTTAAATTCTGATTATTGATTAAAAAATTGGGTGACCAGATTAGTAATGGGGGGTAGTAATAGTACCACTGGTCAGTAGTAAGTAAAATACTTACGGTTTACACGTAATGCATATGGGTTATCTGTATATTGTATACATATCCACATCGTTCGACATATTTACTGTACACTAAAACAGAAAACAAAATAATAACATTAAAATACAAGCACATTCACTATTATTGTTAGTCAGTGTTATTTGGATAAGCAATGAAAGATATATAGCCATAATTTGTTGAAATGATCATTAAATGAGTCTTTAAAAAGTATAACTAGCAATTTGGAAAATATCTCAGTTAAAGTGAAATTAAAAGAGCCAAAAATCTATATGTAGATAGATTGAAATATTAAGCATGAAATACATACCAAAGAATTATGTTATAAAATCAATTACCTGAAGGTAATGAACAAAACAAACCCCTGTATGATGTTTTCAATATGTAAATTTAGTTTTATTTATGTGAACAATGAACTGAAATGTACCCATATATGTGTTTGTGTTTATGAAAACAATGAACTAGAATTTACTAAAGATAGTGTTTAGTGTTGTGGAACTTTTAAATCAAGATTACAACATGAACTGAATTAATGTTAGAAAATTATTGTTGGTTATGTTATGTAGAAATGAGGTTAGGTCAAATGTCAATTTTAAGAATAGAATATCCAACTTACTCGACGGTTTCAAAGGTGAATAGCTGTCAAACATATATTAATTAATTGGAAGAGAGAATGCTCTGACCAGACAGGAAACACCAAATATTAGATGAATTTGGGCAACATTTCCGCTTTTGTTATGATTTATTGTTGGTTGTTGATGAAATTGAGATGCCAGAGAGCGTCATTCTTGCTTCCCATTTAAAAATAAAATATTTTAAAGTATAAATTGTGCAAGGAAAATTCAATTTGCCGCTAAAACAAAGAAGATACGTTACATCAAGTTTTTAACGTAAGAAAGTACGAGATAAGCAGTAAATATATCAAGAATACTTACATTTGAGGATACCCACTACCATTAGCGAGGAAGCCAAGCTTAGAGATTTATTTTGTTTAATGTATATTAGCTCAACAAGACAAATATTTCAATAAAAAGACAGCCCATTCTGTCAAATATCATTTTAAGCAAATGTGTTTATGGGAAACTAAGATTTAAATGCATAAAATAGAAATCTTATAGGATAATTTAACCATAGTTCAACATTGCGAATACAGAGGGAGTCAGGAGTGCAGGTCATGGATCCATATTTATTAATCAGAACATTTGAATGACAGCCGAAAATTCGGGTACTAAGATTAATCATTGTAAATTGATAATAAGTTTGACAAATTATAACAACGGATCCGTTTAGATTTTAAATTTGAAATTGTGCTAATAAAATTTGTTTAAGAATTTTGAAACATAATTCTTTGAAACAAAATAAGATAAAATAAGGTTACTATAAATATTTGCAGGCTATTTTTTCCCTATTTTAGCACAACTCACCACTGAGATAGCGTAAGTACATTAAAATATTTGAACACAATTTATTTGACATAGTTATATATTTAGTAGAAGGATAGGCAACCCAAATAACCCTGAGATAGCTTAAATCACAAATAATACAAGAGTCATAAACATTTTATTCAGATAAAGTTTCACCTTATAAAATATACAGAGTCACCCATAACACCGCCAAGCAAGTAGGCCACAATGGGCCCTTTTTGCCAACCTCAGCAACCCAGCAACCATGCTCTACTCTTCCTCGGTTCCGTCGCCAAACCGCCTCGACCTCGGTCTTCAATTGGACGGTACTTACCTGATTCCCCTGCAGAGTTCTTGATCCGAACAATTCTGCTCGAAGACTCCCAAAAGCTTCGCATTCACACAGGTAGTGTTAGGACGTTTCTTCATCCTCGCCGCATTCCTGGCAAATGGGATCCCTCTCTACGCCTATCAATGTGAGGTGTCTTCTAAGGGCGCAGTGGCCTGTCAGCACCCCGAGGATGCGGCGAAGCGTAGGTCGACTCCTTCTGAGTAGCCAGACAGCTTTATCTCTGTCCAGCCCCTCCACGAAGTCCCTCGCCTGCCTGCAGCCACCAACCGACCCCCAGTGCCTCTCCATTGCTTCCTCGGTCCACCTGTCTAAGGCGACAGAGACTGCCTTCCTACTTATGCCTATCACAGGCTCCGGGCCACAGAACGGCTGCCGGGAACCGAGTTTTGCGAGATTATTCGCCACCTCATTCCCTGCTACGCCACAGTGTCCCGGAACCCACACCAGTTGCACCTCCTTCGTCCTGGCTAGCCCTCTGAGGGCGTCAGCGCACTCTTGAACCAGGGGTGACCTGAGTCTGGCCGCGCAGACTGCCCGGAGGACCGCCTGGCTATCCGAGCAAATGCACACACATTTCTCGGGACTCATCTTCACATCCTGTCTATTGGCCACAGACAGGATAGCATACGCCTCTGTTTCGAATGCCGTGGTGTATGCGCCAAGCGCATAGCTCTCGCGCACCCCCAGGCCCTCGATGTATATTCCTGCCCCGGAGGATTGCTGGTCCTCCAGCCGCGATCCGTCGGTGAAACAGACCAGGCTTGCGGGCTGGAATTCAACCTCATTTTCCCTCCACTGATCCCTACTGGGGATCTTGAGGGTGTATGGCCTAGTCAACCTAATATCGTCCTCGGCATCCCTCAACTTTATGGCGGAAATCGGAATTTCCTTTTCCACCTCCTTGGCGACTCTTGCATGCCCTATTACTGCTCCCTCTCCGCACCAGTTACCTGAGTCCGGATTCTAAGATGCGATGCCATAGCCTCCCTTCTGATACAGATGGGAAGCGGTGGCAGCATCAACAGGACCTCTAGCGCGGCTGAGGGTGTCGTCCTCATAGCGCCTGTGATACCCAGGATAGCCAGCCTTTGGAGTTTGGCCAGCTTCCTGCTGGTTGTTTGGTTCACACCACACCACCAGAACAACGCCCCATAGAGGATTCTCGGCCTGACGATCGCAGTGTAGATCCAATGAAGGATCCGAGGATTAACTCCCCAGGTCCTCCCTATCACACGACGCAGATCAATATGGTTTCTGTAAATGGAAGGATAGTTCATGCTGCTGGTATTTGAAACATTAAGAACATCATTATTTGAGCTATTTGTGTACCTGTAGATCTCTCATTTCCTCCAGGACAAATTGTTCCATGCCAAAACTAGATGGGCACTTGTCACCTTTAGTTTGCATTTTTTTAAGTTAAATATCTAGGGATCCACGGGACTCTTTTGTTAGTTAGATAAAATTAAGCTAAAAAATAAGCTTCTTTTACATTCGTCCTCTGATTTCTTCAAGTCTTGTGATGTTCCTGCCTTCCTGTTTTACGCAGCTTTTTTTTTGGTATCCTGAAGACAATAGATGAAAAGCCAAACTCTGACAACATTTCATATAGCATCTTTCTGTAATTTAGACAGGAAATTTGTAAGTATTAACCCAAATGTGGCATCCATGTCCTTCTTTTCTTTCTGAGTTTCAAATGTTCAGATGTTCTTGGGGAGTTCTGCTCGGCTGTGCAGCCTGTTTTGCTTTTATGTTTGTGCTTGTCTGTAGTTTTTTATGTAATTAACTAGTTTGAATTTAACTTATTGCTTGTGACTCCATAAGAGTGTTGTTCATATTTTTGCGACCCTAGTCCCGTTTTAAGTTTTTAAATCTTAAATTGTACATTTTTATAGAGATGTTTTATAACTCCTGACACTAATGCCAGTTTAAATATTGCATGGCCGTTAGGACTACTCTGTATTTGACATTTAGCTTTGCTGGACTTTGTATTCTTTCTGTAGTTGCAGTGTTAGTCACTCGCATGGTAGACCTACCAGAAATATAGTTTTCTGACAACCACCTTGTTACATTCTAGGTCTAAACCCCTGTAGATGGCACGGTAATGTGTTGAAACGCATAGGGTTTTAAGAATAAATCAGTTTGTCTGGGAGTAAAAGTCTTTAATTTCCTTTAATCAGGTGAATAGAGACTAAAACTACTACTAAAGGGATTTATATGTTAGTTGTCAAACATTTGCTTACAGCGTCCTTTAGGAAGGTATACAAACAGACCCCCAACTGTTGAGCCTACAATCCCTGTGAATAAAACTGCATACCTGCCTTTGTTATACTGCGCGTCGTTATCAAATATTCCCTCTAAGAAGGACACGTTGGTTATTAAGATAACATTTCGAGCAATGAACTAAATATAAGCGGACCTACTCTATTCATCGAAACATTTTTGTTTAAATGTCTAACGATATATATATATATATATATATATATATATATATATATATATATATATATATATATATATATATATATATATATATATATATATATATATATATATATATATATATACTCTCGCAAGCATCAAGTTGACGCGACTGCCTGACATTTTTTATTAACTTGAGATTTTCTTTATCTACATTATGATTATTATCCCAAATACGCTGAGTAATACATGATTTGTCAATAGTGCCATATCTCAGTTGCGCTAAATGTTCTTTAAATCTAGTTTCAATGATTTTTTTAGTTTGCCCAACATATTTAAGTTCACAATCCTTACAACCTATTACATAGATTCCCGATATTTCTGTGGTTTTATCTTTATCCTTTGGCTTACATAGCAAATTTGTAATGTATTTTTGTAGAAAATATTTGCAGCAGATCGGATTTCTTAAAAATGCTATTAAAACCTGTCGTAATTTGCGGTTTAAATGGTAAACAGACAACGGTTTTGTCTGGTTGATCTTTTCTGAAAGTCGTTGATTCCGCTAACGTTTTCTTTGTTTTATGTTTATCGACTAGTTTCTCCACTAAACAGACAGAGTAGCCATTATACTTAGCTACATTTTTTATATAATCAAGTTCTCTATTGTATTTTTTTTATTTAAGGAAAACTGTATTAATCTATGAACTAGAGAAACTATGGCGTGAGTCAATCGAAATGTAATTCACGGTAGTGGTTTCCTTTCTGTGGATGTCAAGTTCTAAATGTCTCTATTTTTAATGACTAATGCATCAAGAAAAGGTCATTTGTTATTAATTTCTATTTCATGCGTGAATTTAATAGAATCAAATTTACTGTTTAATTTGGAAACAAAATCGTCTACAAAGCATACAATGGTAAGACTAGATGCATTCTCGCAACAATTAGAACCGTAGACCGGTTTCGCTCTCATTAGAGCTCTTCAGTACGGCATACTAATTGTAGCAAAAATGCACCAAAAATAACACGGCTATCGTATAGCCAGTCTTAAAACACTAAGTGAGTGGTGAACGTGTCGCCACCTAGTTCGGAACCAAGTACTATGTTGTCACGCCCGCTCCAAATAACACAGAGTGTTAAAAATAGAGACAGTATACAACTAACTAACAATTTGAAAAATTGTTAGCCCTGGCCCGTTTCTACCCCAATATAGGGACAAAGTATGTAAGACTAGATGCATTCTCGCAACAATTATAACCGTAGACGGGTTTCGCTCTCATTAGAGCTCTTCAGTACGGCATACTAATTGTAGCAAAAATGCACCAAAAATAACACGGCTATAGCATAGCCAGCCTTAAAACACTAAGTGAGTGGTGAACGTGTCGCCACCTAGTTCGGAACCAAGTACTATGTTGTCACGCCCGCTCCAAATAACACAGAGTGTTAAAAATAGAGATAGTATACAACTAACTAACAATTTGAAAAATTGTTAGCCCTGGCCCGTTTCTACCCCAATATAGGGACAAAGTATGTAAGACTAGATGCATTCTCGCAGCAATTAGAATTGTCTCTATTTTTAACACTCTGTGTTATTTGGAGCGGGCGTGACAACATAGTACTTGGTTCCGAACTAGGTGGCGACACGTTCACCACTCACTTAGTGCATACAATGGTATTAAATACTGTAAAAAGATTATCCATACAACGAAACCATACAAAATAGTCATTTTTGTTTGCTCGGTCTCAAATCCACTCATAAAAAGGTCTGCAATGAATGGTGAAAGGGGGTTGTCCATTGAGGTGCCATGGGTTTGTTAAAAAAATTAATTATTAAATTGACAAATATTCTGATTCATGCAAAGATCTGTTAAATTTATATATTCTTTGCAGAACTTTTGATCTATGTTGTTCACTTTTAAGAAATGGTCTAAATACATTAGCGTTTCTTTTGTAGGAACACTAAGAAACGGTGAGGTCACCTCAAACGATATTAAAAGCTCGCCTTCAAATAACTTAATATTTTTAACTTTGTTAATAAATTCAAGTGAATCTGAGACTGAAAAACTTTTTTCTTTAATAGGCAAGCCTTTAAATTCGTTTGTTAGCCATTTCGCTATATTGCATCTCGGGGAATCTGGTGCTGAAATAGTAGGTCTCACCGATTCCGGGTTTATGGAATTTCGGGAGACAATACTTTTTAGGATTTGAAACTTGTAACTTTTTTCTTAAATCTTTTGTAATAAGTTTATGACATCTCTTTAAATTGTTTTTAGCTTCGGAAATCAATTTTCGGAGAGGGTTTCTATTTAATTTTTTATACGGTGCTGATTCTATTGCGCTATGTACTCTATTTTTATATTCACTTTTATCTAAAATCACAACCTTATTACCTTTGTCTGCTTTAACATAAAAAAATTCTTTCTCTCGCAGTCGTTTAACTATATTTATTTGATTAACGTTTTTTGTATTAGTGAATTTTCTTAAAAAAGAATCACTAATCAGGAGATCCCGACTTTTGAATTTTGAAACAATTTCTTCAAATGAGCGCTAATTAGGCCCCCCAGAACACATATCCGGGGTCAGTTTCAATTTATATATATATATATATATATATATATATATATATATATATATATATATATATATATATATATATATATATATATATATATATATATATATACTTTTAAGGGCAATTACGACCAAAAATGAGGGCTATATTTTAAAGAAAGTCACTTTCTACTAAAAACTCGAAATATTTCGCTAGGAGTTCCTAGCATCTTCAGGAGTAAGCACTGTAACTAATTGCAAAAGCCAGGCCAAAACATCAGAAACACGGAAAATCTGCCACAAAGACATGCAAAAAACATCTTTACATTACATCACTTCACACAACCATTTATATCTTCAAAACATTCAAAGCTAGTCATGAAAAAGTATAAAAAAGTGTCATTAATGTTAAAAAACTAAAAAAGCTTTGAAAAATTCGCGTGTAACAAAATGGACACCTAACCCCATTTTTCACGTTAGAATGTCCTGTTAGAATGAATGGCAGTAGCCTTAAATATTATAAAGTTTATCGTTTAATGGTATATAATTTTTGTCGAATTTTCATAAGAAATCAATAGAGCTCAATATATCCGTTATTATACAATACATGAAAAAATATTCTATTCATTAATTATAGGGTGTCTTGAGCTACGTCTTAAAAAATTATTTCTACAATCACAGAGTGGCCCATAAGTCGTTGGTGATACAAATAACCTTCTTTTAGTCAAAAACACCTTATGTTTTTGCATTTTCCATCGAAATATAATGCATGTTTGTAAGTTAAGAAATTCTGGACGAAGTAATTGCGTTATGGTAGCGAATTTTGATTAAATGCTTCATATTTGAAAACCTCAATTCGCTATTAACCTATCAGGTTGACCAAGAGACTGATTTTTTCGGTTACATTTTAAGTTTACTTTCGGAAATTTTTGTACGTTTTCAAACAATAAAGTTATTTGGATGAAACATGGCACATTCTTTTTACTATATATGTTATACTGGTAATCAAATTCGATGCCTGCGTTCTGAAAAAAAAACACACATATTTGCTACTAAAAACATTTTTATGAAAATTCATTACCATAACGCGCTTACTGCGTCTCGAACTTTTATTGGGCTTATTTTCATTTAAATTTTCGGTTAATTTATCTTTACATGCTTGTCTAATAAAGTTTTTTGAAGGCTAAGATAACTGTTTAATAGCTGTTTCGATACCGGTAATGGCATCTAATAGGTCGTCCTTTTGTGTTTGAAAACATAATTTTAGTCCTTTATTTAAAAGGTCGATCTCATTTTTATTAAACGTCTGCGAAGAAAGGTTTTCTACGAGGTCAACTTTCTGAGGAGATGGTTTTTAATTTTTAATTTGATCTTTTACAAGCTGTTTTAATTTAATGTTTTGTATATTGATCTTTTTTACTGACTTCGCGTTGATGACGACAAACATGTTCCTCTGAAAATTGCACCATTCTTGATATTCAAAATTATCTAACTTAAAGGTTAACTTTTTATATAAACTGTATGCTTCTATTAATTGATTGTTGTTGGCCTTACTTGGTGAAGCTGATCCATACTATATACAAACTTGGAGACCACTTCTCTGGCTTCACTGTTCGGTTTCGTTTTTGTAGGTGAAGCGCGTAGCCAGCGCGTAAGCTAACTGGAGCAAGAAGTCCTTCTAGATGTTCTCGGATGTTCTTCAACGTTTCTGTGACTAGTTTTGCTGCTTGACAGCGTTCTCAGACATATAAAAATTAACTAATATGAAATCATGACAACTACAAATAAAGATCTGTTACTATGTTATGATGTTTTGATCAAAAAATTTATTAAATTGAAAATAAAGTGTTTCGATCACTTATTTTGGAACCATTTTAGAAAACATTTAAAAAATGTTAAATACCTGTACAAATACAAAGCTGGCTTTTATATCTTACAACACGACGCGTGCTTTGCTATTCAACGTGAAAGACAAATATTGTTTTTTGACACAAGCTGGAGTTTATAAATTAGCTTGTACACATTGTAACGCAATCTATATAGGTCAAACTTATAGAAATTTTAACACCCAATACAAAGAACATATTTCTGCAGTTAGAAATAACCACCCTGACAAATCTTCATTTTCAAAACATATTATTGATACCGAACATAGACCTACAGTAAATAACCGCATGCAACCACTATATTCTTGATCAAAACATCATAACATAGCAACATAGCTTTAGTTGTAGTTGCCATGATTTCGTACTAATTAAATTTTGTCTGTCTGAGAATGCTGTCAAGCAGCGAAACTAGTCACAGAAATGTTGAAGAACATCAAAGAACATCTAGAATTCATAAGGGTCTCTTGCTCCAGTTAGCTTACAAACAAACAAACAAACAAAATCACAAATGCAAATGTAAATTATATATATATATATATATATATATATATATATATATATATATATATATATATATATATATATATATATATATATATATATATATATATATATATATATATGTATCACACCGATAATTTAAAAAATAAGGGACTGATTTTAATAAAATTCAGCATGCACCTTCCTTTTGTAAGTGGCTTGGATAAGTTCGTTAGCCAGGAAAAGCGAGCCAGGTTTTCCGGGAAAATTTTGGGTAATCTTTCGAAAAAAAAATTATATAAAAAAATACAAAAGCTATAGTAACCAAATTTGGCACGCAAGTTTACGATATTAAAAGGAAACTATATACCAAAATTTATATTTCTATGTTATAAGAAAAAAAAATCGTGCCAGATCATTTCTATGAAAATTCACTACCATAACCCCCTTGCTGTGTCCAGACTTTTATTATTAAATATACTTGGTAAGAGTGATTTAATAACTCGCTGATGCATTGTAATACACTTTAATTATTGTACAATACATTGAAATATTATAAGTGATATAAATAAAGTTTATTGAAGTAGAGGTTGAGCATCGCTGATAAGCACAGCAACGATGAGTCAAATCTCGCCGGAGACTGCCTTTCTCTTTTAGCTTTTTTTAACTTTTTTTCGTCATTGATGCAATTTACAAGTTATCAGATGTATTACTTCAACCAATCAGAGATGAGGCAGGTTCAATCCCGACTCTGTAAACTCTCTTTTAGTGAATTTTCTTTAAAAAAAATTCACTAATGAGGAGATCCCGACTTTTGAATTTTGAAAAAATTTCTTCAAATGACCGCTAATTAGGCCCCCTAGAACACATATCCGGGGTCAGTTTCGATTTTCATATGTTTATATATTTATATATATATATATATATATATATATATATATATATATATATATATATATATATATATATATATATATATATATATATATATATATATATATGTATCACACCAATAACGCAAAAATAATGGGCTTATTTTAACAAAATTTGGTGCATACCTTCCTTTTGTAAATGGCTTGGACAAGTTCGCTAGCCAGGAAAATCGACCGAGGTTTTCCGGGAAAATTTTGTGTTTTCTTTAGAAAAAAATTCATATCTCCGGAAATAACAGCGTATGGGCAACCAAATTTGGTACATCGTTTTACATCGCTATAGGTCAATTACGTACCAAAATCTAGCGTTGTAGGTCGAAAGACAAAAAAGTTGTGGGCATTTAAAGAAAAATAAATTGGGGTTTTCCGCAAAACGTCAAAGTGACAATTTAACACGTCAAAATTCAAAACATTTAGGCAAAGGTCTTGAATCTAATACGGGCTATGGAAAGAAAATGTGTCAAGAAGAATGTCATTGTCCTTCATTTTACTAAAATGTTTCCAGAAAATTCATTTCAAATAGACCCTTCTCTGATGATTGGCAGTAGTCTTAGCTATAGTTTAATGGTATATAACTTTTGTCAAATTTTCGTAAAAAATCAATAAAGCTCAATATATCCGTTATTCTACAAGATATGAAAAAAATTGTATACATTAATTATAGGGTGTCTTGAGCTACATCTTAAAAAAATGTTTCTACAATCACAGGGTGACCCATAAGTCGTTGGTGATACAAATAACTTTTTTTTTTAGTCGAAAACGCCTTATTTTTTTGCATTTTCCATCGAAATATAATGCATGTTTGTAAGTAAAGAAATTCTAGACGCAGCAAGTGCGTTATGATAGCGAATTTTAAATAAAGGCTTCATATTTGAAAAGCTCAGTTTGCTATAAGGTTGACCAAGAAACGGATTTTTTTGGTTACACTTTAAGTTTACTCTCGGAAATTTTTGTACGTTTTCAAACAATAAAGTTATTTTGATGAAACATGGCACATTGTTTTTACTATATATGTGATACTGGTAATCAAATTTGATGGCTGCTTTCTGAAGAAAAAAAAAACACATATTTGCTATTAAAAACATTTTTTTTTAAATAAAATTTTCTTATTTTATGGCATTTTCCATCAAAATATAATGCATGTTTGTAAGAAACGAACTTCTGGACGCAGCAAGTGCGTTATGGTAGCGAATTTTGATCAAATGCTTCATATAAGGTTGACCACAAAACGAGTTTTTTCGAGTACACTTTAAGTTTACTTTCGGAAATTTTTGTACATTTTCAAACAATGAAGTTATTTTGATGAAACATGGCACATTGTTTTTGCTATGTAGGTTATACTGGTAACCAAATTTGATAGCTGCTTTCTTAAAAAAACACACACTTATTTGCTTTTAAAAACATTTTTAAGAAAATTCACTACCATAACGCGCTTGCTGCGTCCAGATTTTTTTACCCTTATTTTTATTGTTTTTTCTCCTTTTAACGATACATAATCAGATTATGTAATTGAAATGAATTTATAGCGAATTTTTAAACAATTTATTAATGAGGTGAGAACTCTTAAGAATCTTAATTCAAATTTTAATAGCAGTTCAGGTTGTTTTTGTTGCTTTAACTTTGCTAAACCATTCCATACTTAATACAGCCGTACAGGTTTTTCCTGTGCCTTCATAATTACTTGTTTTCTTCTCTGCAACCGGTTTCGCTTTTTACGGCATCGTCAGGAAAAAGAAAATTTTCATTGCAAACCCGTAAAAGAAGTCTACGACTGTATTTTGATCAGATTGTATACATTTTAATTTACTGCATTAGCGAATTTTCCTGTACAAAATGTTTGTGGAATAGCAAATTTTCTCACAAACTAATTTGCTTGAAAGAAAAAGTTGTTTGTAATTTCTTGGAAAGAAAAATTTGTTTCGAATTTTTGTGTGAAAGAATCTTTAGCGAAGTTTAGATGGTACTTTTTTACGAAATTCGTGAAAAATTATGTTTTCTTGAATTTTTGTTCAAAAAATTGTTCAAGGGAATTTTTATAAAAAATAATTTTTACAATCTTTTACGTAAAATTTTTTAACAAATTTCTCTAGAAGTACTGTTTTTTAGCAAATTTCCATAGAAACATTTTTTAGAGATTTTTGTTGGCACATTCTGCGCTGTTTTTTTTTATAAATTTCCATCGAATTTGCATAGAAAAAAATCGCTTATCACGAGAACGAGACTGATACATTTGAAAATGTTCTTCAAGTGGTAACCATAAGAGAGTTCATTACCATAAAATTATACACACACACACACACACATACATACATACATATATATATATATATATATATATATATATATATATATATATATATATATATATATATATATATATATATATATATATATATATATATATATATATATATTTAATTTCGACAACACACCACGAGGGCTTACAGCCTAAATACTATCGTACCGTGGGTGTCGACAAGGAGGACAGAGGCAACTTGTTAATTCTGGACTTGAAGGTTTGGAGGTTCGGAGGAGAAGGAAAAACATGTGCCGGCAAAGAATTCCATAGCTTGGAAGTCCTCGGGACAAAAGAGCGGGCATAACAAGATGTTCTAGTCTGGAGACCTGGACAGTAAAAGCGTGCATTCGCTCTGTTCCCCTGATAGATCTGTTGAGGGCAGCAGGTGGAGGAACTATGGAAGAAAGCTCCTCTGAGCAGTGCCAGTGCAGATATCTATAAAAGAGAGAGAGGTCACCAACGGCACGTCGGTGGGCAAGGGATGGCAGCCTTTGGGTGAGTGTAGGGTCACCGATGAGACGTATAGCTCTCTTCTGAATGGAGTCCAGGATAGCGAGTGTACAAGCGGCAGCGGCACCCCAGATGTGGGAGCAGTATTCGAGGTTTAGCCTTATTTGTGAAGTATATAAGGTATAGAGATTAGCTGGTGAAAAGTATTTGCGAGCCCGGAAGAGGAAGCCTAATTTCTTAGCAGCCGATTCTGCAATTGAAGTGACATGTTGGTGCCAATTGAGACCTCGATCCACAGAAATGCCAACAAGTGAAAAGGACTAATTACTTTGGATAACTTGGTTGTTCATTGTGATGGGTCTAGGGCTGGTGTATCTCTTATGAGTAAGACAGCAAGACTGAGTTTTGGTGGGGTTGAATTGTACAAGATTTCTACTTCCCCAGTCTAATATTCTTTGGAGATCCACGGAGACAGAATCTTCCATGAGTCTGCGATCCTCATCTAGTTGGGCTAAAGAAACAGGCTTAGGATATTGTATATTTGAGTGGAGGGTGCTGTCGTTCGCGTAACTGTGAATTGGGTTGGATGTGCTAGAGAGGAGGTCATTGATGTGGAGAAGAAACAAAGTAGGGGCTAAAGCTGAACCTTGAGGAACTCCTGCATTTATTGGATATAGTTTAGAGGAATGGCCATCCACGACAACAGAAATGCCCCGGTTGGAGAGGAAATTTGCTGTCCAGGTACAGAGCTTTGGTGGTAGGCCATAGGCCGGGAGTTTATTAAGCAGCGCTGCGTGTCAGTCCTGGTCAAATGCTTTGGATATATCTAGAGCGACAATCTGGGATTCACCGTGTAGTTCCATAGACTTGTACCAAGAATGGGTGACAGAGGAAAGGAGGTCGGCAGTTGATCTGCGCTGACGGAATCCATACTGCCTATCGTGAATTAGACTGTGTTTTTCGAGAAATTTTAGTAATTCGGTGTTTATATACTTTTCCATCACTTTAGAGACGACTAAAAGGAGAGAAATAGGCCTGTAGTTGCTAGGAAGCGCTTTGGATCCTTTCTTGGGGACGGGTTGTACTCGAGCAGTTTTCCAGTTACTAGGGAATATGCCTCTATTGTAAGATGTCTGAAACAGACGAGTCAGGACAGGAGCAAGTTCTGGTGCGCATTTTTTGAGAACAATTGCTGGGATATCGTCAAGGCCAAAGGCTTTCTTGGTATTAAGAGAAGAGAGCATCTTTCGTACCTTTTTAATTTTGAAAATGATATAAATGATATATATATATATATATATATATATATATATATATATATATATATATATATATATATATATATATATATATATATATATATATATAGAACACGTCAACATTAAAAAAAAACATAAAAACACAGGAATTACAATTCAAAAAACTATACAATCACGACATTAATTACCAACAGCCTACAACTTGTCAGCTAAAAAATCTTTAATATTATAATATACTATATATATATATATATATATATATATATATATATATATATATATATATATATATATATATATATATATATATATATATATATATATATATATATATACAGGGTGGCGAATTGAAAACGAAACAGACCCAGAGACATTTTTTTTAAGAAACGCTGAAACACGTCAATTTTAGTATTGAGGGGGACATGATTTGACATAAAACTCAACTTTGTCACATCAATCCCTTAAGGGTGGTGACAACAACCCTTATATTTTAAATATGGAACATGGGTCGAGTGTTACATCATTTGAAAGATCTTTCTTTTCTGAATTCAGCGCACTAATACTTCTGGAAGTTTTATTAACTCGTTTCAAAATTATTCACAGTTGGAGTTGCAAGAACACATTTCATTCATTGTGATAAGAAATGCACTAATTAGTCAATTTTTCGTTAAAAAAAAAACTGAAAAACAAAACCAAACGTTCAAAAATGTTTATTCAGTTAAGTAAGTGTTCAAATTGTTCACCACCTGCTTCCATACAGAAGTACAAATTTTGTTCAAAACGAGCTCTGACATTCTGGAGCATTTGTGGAGTTATTAGACGTCAACAATGCGTCGTCGTAATTCTTCCAGAGACTCCGGTTCTGTTGCGTAAACTCTACTCTTTAAATGACCCCATAGAAAGAAGTCTAAAGGTGTTAAATCCGGTGATCTAGGGGGTCACTCAATAGCACCTCTACGCCCAATCCATTGTCCTGGAAAATCTCTGTTCAAAAACTCACTAACACGTTGTGAAAAATGCGGAGTAGCTCCATCTTGTTTAAACACTAATTGATTTTCTTGATAGCGATCATCATTTTCAACAATGTGACAAAGTTGACTTATGTCAAAACATGTCCCCCTCAATATTAAAATTGACGTGTTTCAGCGTTTCTTAAAAAAAAATTCTCTGGACGCAAATCGGTCTGTTTCGTTTTCAATGCGCCACCTTATATATATATATATATATATATATATATATATATATATATATATATATATATATATATATATATATATATATATATATATATATATATAAAGAGTGTAGATTATTTCTATGAAAATTGACTACTATAAGGCACTCGCTGCGTGCAGACTTTTTTTCAATTAAAGCGTGCATGGAATTTGGTATAACCTATATTGTGGAAACAATACCATAATTAATTGAATTAACTTGATTGTTTGAAAAAGTACACAACTTTTCCTAAAATAAACTTTCAATGTTCCTGAAAAAACTGGTCCGATTATCATGGCCAACGAACCTCTTCAAGCTATTTGCCCACCTGCCAAGAACAAATTCTAAAAAAAAAGGTTTTAGATGAAACTCACAAAAAATAATTATTGAAATATGGTTCCTAGTTTCGTCTATATAGGTTATACCGGTAACCTAATTGATGCATGCTTGCTTTAAAGAGACATATTTGCTATTTAAAACATTTAAATAAAAATTCACTTCCATAACGACTTGCTGCGTCCAGACATTTTTGAGTAGAGCACAATATTTAAACCTTTTATATAATACACCATTAATTCAATTTCCTTCACAAAAGAAGGGATATTCTAAACAAAGGAATCGAAAGGTGCAAAAAAAAAAAAAAACTGCATTTTGTACAAAAAATAACTTAATAGGTATATGTATTAGATAATATTAGATAATTTCCATGGTTACATTGCTTCTGTAATATTGAAAAAAAAATTCTGGGCGCAGCAAGTGCGTTATGGTAGTGAATTTTCATAAAAATGTTTTTAATAGCAAATATGTGTTTTTTTTCCAGAAAGCAGGCATCAAATTTGATTACCAGTATAACATATATAGTAAAAACAATGTGCCATGTTTCATCAAAACAACTTTATTGTTTGAAAACGTACAAAAATTTCTGAAAGTAAACTTAAAGTGTAACCGAAAAAATCCGTTTCTTGGTCAACCTTATAGATTAATAGCAAAGTGAGCTTTTCAAATCTGAAGCATTTAGTTAAAATTCGCTACCATAACGCACCTGCTGCGTCCAGAATTTCTTTACTTACAAGCATGCATTATATTTTGATGGAAAATGCAAAAACATAAGGCGCATTCGACTGAAAAAACAATTATTTGTATCACCAACGGCTTATGGGCCATCCTGTGATACAAATATTTTTTTAAATGTAGCTCAAGACACCCTATAATTAATGTATACAATTTTTTTTTCATATCTTGTAGAACAACGGATATATTGAGCTTTATTGATTTCTTACGAAAATTTGACAAAAGTTATATACCATTAAACGATAAACTCTATAGCTAAGGCTACTGCCAAGCATCAGAGAAAGGATCTATTTGAAAGGAATTTTCCGGAAACATTTTAGTAAAATGAAAGACAATGGCGGTTAAAACTAAGATTTCAGGGTTTGTAAAACATTCTCCTTGACACATTTTCTTTCCATAGCGCGTATTAGATTCAAGTTCTTTGCCTAAATGTTGCGAATTTTGACGTTTTAAATGGTCCCTTGACGTTTTGAGGAAAACCCCAAATTACTTTTCTTTAAATGCCCATAACTTTTTTGTCTTTAGACCTACAGCGCCAAATTTTGGGAGGTAATTTACCTATAGCGATATAAAACGATGTACTAAATTTGGTTGCCCTTACTTTGTTATTTCCGAAGATGTGATTTTTTTTTCGGGAAAACCTCGGCAGATTTTCCTGGATAACGAACTTATCCAAGCCACTTACAAATTTTGTCAAAATCGCGCCATTATTTTTTGAGTTATCGGTGTGTGTGATCTAGGGGGCCTAATTAGCGCTCATTTGAAGAATTTTTTTTTAAATTCCAAAGTCGGGATCTCCTCAGTAGTGATTTTTTTAAAAGAAAATTCACTAAAAAACGAGACGCAGTAAGTGCGTTTTAGTAGCGATTTTTCATTAAACGCTTCAAAATTCAATAACACAATTTCCTATTAACCTAAGGTTCGTCAGCTAGTGAGTTTACTCGGAAATGTTTTAAGTTTATTTTCGGAAAATTTTTGTACATTTTCAAACAATAAGTTATTTGGATAAAATATGGTACATTGTTTCTACTATATAGGTTATACCGATGACCAAATTGATCACAGCTTGCATTAAATAGACATATTTTCTATTAAAAACATCTTCAGAAAATTCACTTCCATAACGCACTTGCTGCGTTCAGACTTTTTTATAGAAAGATTTCGGGACGCAGCAAGTGCGTTATGGTAGCGAATTTTCATTAAATGCTTCAAATTTTCGTAACTCCATTTTCTATAAACCTAGAAAGTTGAGTTTTGGAATGTCGTAAGGTATTTGCGAGGGAAATATGCCAACAAAATTTGATAAGAATAGCTTTGTTATTTTTTGAGATACAATTTTTTTTTCGGAAAAATTAATTTTTTTAAAGAAAAACTGGTCCGATAGGGCTGGCTAACGAACTCATCCCAGCCATTAATAAAAGAAAGATTCTTCTAGAGTTTCATCAACATCGGTTAATCGATTTTTTGAGTCATCGTGTGTATAGTTACATATATATATATATATATATATATATATATATATATATATATATATATATATATATATATATATATATATATATTAAAAAAAATTTTCAAATTAGCGCGCATTGGGTCCCTAAAATCCGAAACCAAGAGCCGTTTGAATTTTATGTATATATATATATATATATATATATATATATATATATATATATATATATATATATATATATATATATATATATATATATATATATATATATATAAAATAAAAATTCGCTAAAATACCAGATATAACTTCAAACTGATATATGTAATAAACCTGACATATTGTGAAATGCATGCTCTTCTTTTTCACTATAAAAATGTTATTATTCTTTCTTTCAACATTTATTATTTAAATAACGGTTTTTCATGGAAACCAATTATTAGAAAAAATCCCTGCCATTAAGCATTTGCTGCGTTCGAATTTTTTTCTTGATAGCTTCTAGGTACGTGAATATTTTATGAAAATTCGCTACCATAACGCATTTAGACATCCTACGCTATATTTCAAAATTTCTGTTTATGGAAGTATCAAAGAATTATTCAAAATCTCAAAATCATTGAACATGAAAGCAAGTACATCGTTAGAAACGTAGATTGGTTTGAATTGGCTAATTTTCGACATCCAACAAGCATTTTAAAAATAAACATATTTTCACCGCTAATAGTTATATTGGTCGACGTAGATGGCGCCACCACAATCTAAATTACGTAGTGCTTTACGGTTATAGTAATGACATGTTGGCGTTCAGAAGCTCACGCATCCGTTAGTTATCGGATCCATGGTCACTTTACAGTTCCGAACTCTTGTTTTGCAAACGTTGATTTAGTGGTTAAACAAACCTTTACATGGTTTGGATTTCGTATTCGTACACTAATGATTTTAATAACATGATATGATGAGAGTGAGACAGGAGACATACACATCGACATATCAGTTCTCTAACATTAAATTAAATGAAGTGTACGTGTTTGACTTAACAAAAGAGACAGGTTGGAATAAATCACTTGATTGGGCTATTTCACGGACATAATGAGAGTCGGAACGAAAGTACCGTGTAAAATAAGTTAAAACAAAATTTTCGTTTTCTGCCTTGACTTTACAAACAAGTAGTGATGGGAAAAACTGTTATATTGCTTTAACAGGTCGCACCTGTTACTGTTATTTAGAAATAACAGTTAAATATAACAGGTGGAAAAAAACAGTATCAACTATGAATTATTAAGAATTCCACGTAGACGTAGTAACAGTAGCTGAACCCGTCCGGTGGTGTAGTTGGGTAATGTTTAAAATAAAAAATATTCTTGTATTATGTTTAAAACAATTAATAACTTTTTTATTAAAAAAATGATGGAGTTTTTTTTTTTGGGGTATTTATCACTAATAATAATTTGGTAAAAAATTTAACAATGCAGAATTTCTTTCGAATTTTCTTAACTAATTAAGTATTAGTTAAGCATTGAGCTTGAAAACCTCTATAGCCATCTTTTCCTTGAAAATGAGAGCTATATGAAATAAATGAGTTATTGTAAGCAAAAAATAAAATAAATAATTTAAAAAAAATTAAAACAAATTTTTTTCTCTCTACCTATAGGGCGAAGTGTGTCTGGTTTCAACTATACCGGGTACAGGGAATATTTTTTTAATTTCATTAAAATTGGTACTGTTTCTGAGATTTTTTAAGTTTCAGGGATTTTTTTATTTTGCAGTAGTAATAAAAAAAAGATGTTTAAAATCGGACCTATTTCTTAGATTTCCAAAGTGAAAAGTAAAAAGGAATATTGATTTATTAGTTACATAAGGCAAAGAAGAATGAGCAAAAAACTACCTAATATAATATAATACCTAAGGACTCACGTTAAAGCATAACTGTACGTTTGTATACATATCAGTTTTTTCTTAAAACAAAAATGCCATCTGCATATCGAGTTATCTAATGAAGATTGAGCTTACGTCAACGCCTATGTGATTATTTTTTTATATACGCGGTGACCTGATTTTATTTTTACAGTGATATAGTTCATTTTTAATAATTTTCACTTGCTACATATACAGCCTTTTTATTTACATTTTTCATATTTTGTGTTTGTTTATAAATTGTAAATATATGTGTGTGTCTTGTGTGAATCAACAACCTGTCAAAATTTAACAGTTTCATTGTACCGACGACCCTACGTTCCCAAAGCTGTGAGCACACTAGTATAAAGTAGTATGTTATGAAGTAAAGTCCGCTCTATACTCTATACCCCATTCCCAGTCTCATGTCCATTCATCCTGTTATAACAGTTGCGGATGAAAACAATATTATGTTATGAAGTAAAGTCCGCTCTATACCCCATTCCCAGTCTCATGTCCATTCATCCTGTTATAACAGTTGCGGATGAAAACAGAAGCTGCTTCATCGTAGCAGTGCAACAGAAACAGATACGACAACAGAAACAGATACGACTCACTGCGCAACAGCATCCCCTTCCACTGTACCTGTTATTTGTATATATCCATAACAGGTTGTTACTGCTGCGGCTCGACAACAGTTAAAATATAACAGACTGTTAAATAACAACCCATCACTACAAACAAGTACACTTCGTGAACCCAAACCACCACGACACATTTAAAAAATTTTCAAGACGCAGTAAATGCGCTATGGTAGTGAATTTTCATAAGAAAAATAGGTTATTGATTAAGCATATATTAAATGTTATAAATAAATACATTTAATTTAATTCATCGAATTGGGAACATAAAAAAATAGGTAAAAAAGTCTGGACGCAGCAAGTGCGTTATGGAACTGAATGTTTTTAATAGAAAATATGTCTTTTTAATGCAAGCAGGCATCAATTTGGTCACCGGTATAACCTATATAGTAGGAAAAATGTACCATATATTACCAAAATAACTTGTTTGAAAATGTACAAAAATTTTCCGAAAATAAACTTAAAATGTTTCCGAGAAAACTCGCAAATTGCGTAATTGAATTTTGAAGCGTTTAATGAAAATTCGCTACTAAAACGCACTTACTGCGTGTCGATTTTTTTTACAAACGTGCATCATATTTCGATGAAAAAATGCAAAAATACAATAAGGAATGTTCAAAAAAAATGTAGGTATCACCAACGACTTATGGGCCATTCTGTAGTTGTCAAAATAATTTTAGAAAAGGCAGCTCAAAACACCCTATAGGTAACGTATAAATTTTTTTCTCGTATCTCATATAATAACAGTTATATACAGTTATATATAATAACAGTTATATTGAGCTTTACCGTATGAATGTGTCACCCTGTATATATGTAAACAGAAAGCAAACCCGGACATGGATTCTAGGGGGCCTAGTTTGCACTCATTTGAAGAAATCTTTTTAGAATTCAAAAGCTGCGGGCTGCTCATTAACGAATTTTTTCTATGAAAATTAGCTAAAAATTATAGACCGTTAACCCATAAATTTAACTAAAACTACTTCCAAAGCATCAGACAAAGTGTCTATTTGATATGAATTTTCTAGAAATATTTTATTAAAATGAAGAGCAACGATGGTTTAAGCTGAAACTTTTTGCAGGTTTTGCAGAACAGTTTTTACATAATCCGTATTTCTTTCAGGTTCTTTGCCTAAATGTTGCCAATTTTGACGTTTCAAATCGCGACTTTTTACTTTTTGAGGAAAACCCCAATTTCTTTTTCTTTACATGCATCTAACATTGTTGTCTTTAAACTAAACTAAATTTTGGTAAATTGTTTACCCTATATATATATATATATATATATATATATATATATATATATATATATATATATATATATATATATATAAAATTGAAACTGACTCTGGATATGGGTTCTAGGAGGTCTAGCTCGCGCTTAGTTGAAGAAAATTTTTTTTAAATTAAAAAGTCGGGATCTCCACGTTAGTGATTTTTTTAAAGAAAATTCACTAAAACAAGCACTTTTGAAGCCACGGTAAAAGTCTACGACTGTATTAAATTTCACTAAGTTAGGGCAAGGACAAGCAACCAGATATGCTATTATATACTATATTGTTTTAAGCTGTTAAGTTTCGTTTTAATCTCTTAAACACTTTCAAGCATATGTGCGTTTAAAAAAATAATTTTTGATTTTCCTTTAAGAAAAATTGGGCGTTAAGAGCTGATGAACGAACTCGTCCAAACCATCTTTGTTAGTGAATTTTCTTAATGAAAATTCACTACAAAGCTGGACGCAGAAAGTGCGTTGTGGTAGTGAATTTTCAATAAAATATATTCAATAGCAAATATCTCTTTTAGAGAATTTTCTTAAAAAAATTCACTTGTGCGATCCCGACTTTGAATATTGAAAAAAAATTTCTTCAATTGAGCGTGAACTAAGCGCTCTAGAACCTACATCCAAAGTCAGTTTCAATTTATATATATATATATATATATATATATATATATATATACACACATATATATATATATATATATATATATATATATATATATATATATATATATATATATATATATATATATATATATATATATATATATATATATCACACCCATAACTCAAAGACTACTGGACCGCTTTTGATTAAATTTCTTAGGTACCTTCCCTTTACAAGTGGCTTGGACAAGTTCGTTAGCCAGAGAAATTGACCCAGTTTTTCCCGCAAAAATTTGCGCTTTCTTTGGGAATATTTTTATATTTTATATTTCCGGAAATAACAAAGTAAGGGCAACAAAAGTTTTTACGCGGGTTAAAAATATAAAAAGTAAACTATTTGCAAAAATATAGATCTGTAAGTGTACAGACATAAAAGTTATAGGCATTTGAAGAAAAAAATGGGGTTTTCCTTTTAAAGCGTGAAAATCTCGATGTGAAACGCCAAAATTGGCAACATTTACGCAGCGAACCTGAAACAAATACGGATTATGTAGAGAAAACGTCGCGAAAAGAGTGTTTTGGAATCAGCCGTCATCGTCCTTCATTTTACTAAAATATTTCCAGAAAATTCATTGCAAATAGACCCTTTCTCTGATGCTTTGGCAGTAGTTTTAGTTATATAATTTATGGTTTATGCTTGATGAAGTGCGTGATAGAGAATACTCTACTACCAGGAACAAGGAGGAATGATTTCAAAGCATGTGGTCTCTATCCTTGAAATCTCAGCGCAATCGATGTCTCGAAGTGTTTGGGAAAGAATTATCTTTTTTTTTTAAATAAAAAAACCTGCATCAGCCTCGACGGCCATTAGCAGGTGGACATGTACATTTTAATTCTATAAATTATCCACTTAATGAATATTATGACCACATCTAATATTAAATATTATATAAAACTATTAGATTACATCAGGTGCTCATTCATTTATACATCGGCATATATACATCATAGCAAGTTTTATACTTGATTTAATATGTTGTTGCCCTTTAGAAAATCCCACAGGTCCTGTATCTTCAGTGTAAGGGCCAGTATATTTATGATACTTCTTGATAGTTTATGTAATTCTCGTGGGTACTAGAATTTTGAACAATCACATAATAGGTGTTTCACCGTCACTATCACATTACAAATATCGCACTGAGGCGGAGTTTCTTTTTTAAATAGATGACTGTGGGTAAGTCTTCAAGTCGTAGTCTATTCACTAGCACTTGTTGAGAGCGTGATGGAGGAAGAGGTAAGGGATGTTGAATGGATGGCATCACTAACTTGAGTTCGCTGTTCCTAGAGCTCCATGATTTTTGCCACATGTCACTGATGGTTGCACAGATTGATCTTTTAAGATCTGGTAAAAAGCAAAGGTTAGTTTCTTGAGTAACTGGAAGTTCAGTAGCCTCTTTTGCCAGTTTGTCCGCATGATCATTTCCCTCTATTTCTGCATGCTATGGGGTATACATAAAAGTTATTAAGTCCCTTTGACACTTTTTTTTGAATTCGTGATAAAGTTGATTTAATTTGTTCAATGAGAGAGTTCTTTGTGTAGATGTGTTTAATAGCTTCCAGTGCGCAGAGGGAGTCGGAACAAATTACATACCGACGAGCACTGTTATATTCGGTTGCTTTTAGGATAGCGTATAACTCCCCTGAGTACACTGATGTTATTTTTAGTAAGCGATATTGTTCCGATCCGCTTGGTGTAACTATTGCTGATCCAACTCCAGAGTTGCATTTTGAAGCATAGCAGTAAATAAAACCATGCTCAGGGTAGTGTGACGTTATTTTTTTAAACGTTACATGTATTATTGATTGGGGGGTGTTTTATTTTGTCGTACTGGGCTAAGTCCAAAATAATGTTGGCTTGTGTCAGTGTCCAGGGAAGTAATCTCCAAGCTATGTACTTCGTTGGGCCATGTAATGGTGGATTCCTTTAGAATATTTACTACTCTCCTGTAAAAAAGTAGCTTTACATTTGGTTTTTTGTCAAACAGGGTTTTAAACCTGGTTGGAGTAACTATATCACTGTTTGGATGTGTGGGGTCGCTCATAATCTTGGCAGCATATGTTAAGGTCAGTTGCTTTCTCCCCCGGGTTAAAGATTTTTCTCCGCTCAAGACCCGTAAACTCTCAACCGGTGTAGTTTTAAAAGCCCCCAAAGCTATTCTTAGGGCAGTGGTTTGGATAACATCTAAGGTTTTTAGATTTTTCTTGCTTGCTGTAAAGTAAGCTATGCACCAGTAATCTAATTTACTGCAAATTAAGCTTTTATAGATACGAAGCCAATGATTTCGTATCGGCTCCCCACTGGTGGCTTTCTAAAGTCCTCATCAAGCTGATAGTTTGCACAAAAGAATTTCTTAAATTTGTGATATGTGTTTTCCATTTTAGTTTGTGATCGAGGACTATTCCAAGAAATGTATGCTCTTTGATATACTGCAACTCATTTCCAAAGAGCTTTAAACTTGATATTTCTAGGATTTTCTTGTTTGTAAAAAGAACACATTTAGTTTTAGTTGGCGAAAATTTAAATCCAGACTTCAGTGACCGGGTGGATAATCTATTTAAGGTGTTTTGCAACGAAGCTTGGATGGTTTCCAAATTTCTACTTTTAGGGAAAATCAGAAAATCATAGGCGTACAGATTTGATTTGACCAGTGGATCTGTTGCATCTGTTATGTCATTTATGGCGACAAGAAAATTATCTTGAACAAATATCGACGAATATTAAGACTAATATCTTACGTGATGCAGTACTAGAAATTGTGAAATTCCAAGAGATTATTGATTCACAGAAGGCAGAAGGTCTGAATGAAGGATAAACTATTATTTGCAGGCTCCTAGAAATGTTTCGGTGAAATCATCATGGTGTGCCTCTTGATAGAGAAAATATGAGTTAAACGGCGGCCGATAAAATCAATAGTAATATCGAAATATTGCACAAAAAAGAAACACATTCAATATTTCTGACTTACCATTTACAATAGAAAATAATGAAGAACCGGTGTACTATATACATGATAATATATTTTAGAAGAGATGTGTGATAATGAACATGATGGTCAGCAGCACAAAACAAATAGTTTAATAATAATAATAATAACACTCTTTATTCAGAACATCCAACAATGGCAATGAATACGTCACAATATAAAACACAAAATCAACCAAATTTCTGGCACACTCTTTCTTAAGTATCCCAAAATTTAAAATTTCAGTTTAATTTTTTTTTTACAAATATACATACATATATTAACAATAAAATCAGGGTTCGTCTTGGTAAATAAAACACAAAAAAAAAGATTAATTGAATCTGTGGGTATCTCTGACAAGGAATCAAATGAGAATGCATAGATGGTGGGTTTCACAAATCAAAGAATTACTGATCAGAAATTAATGCCGAGTCACCTCTGATATGAAGAAACACCTCTTTTGGACAAGAACAACAGTAAGAAAGGCGGGAAAATATGCCATATGTGATCACATCATCTACATGAAAAAAGATAACGAACAGAAAGACAGAATAGAAGGCGAATATTAACATGAGAAAGGAACAAAGAAGGAAAGAGAACTGACTTAAAATAGAAGAATATCGATAAACCGAGAAAGAGTATTGAAAAGCAGATAGTCAATAAGCAACAAAACAAAAATTTTAGACAGGCGTTAGAAAACGAAAAAAAAAAGAATAGTATCTGATTAACCGATTCTAAAAACCGAAGGCACATCACGACAATATGAAAATATGTTGAGAACAGCGAGGCATCTCTTTCGAGAAGACACAAGCCCAGATGAAAATTCACCTGCGTTTACAAATATAATTAACATGCAAGGGTTTGGTTTCTCTTAGAATGATCGAATAAAAAACTCTGACATCAGAATTCAATGTGCTAGATCTTTTACAGCATTCTACTCAAGATGTAGCCTAAAGCATGATATGCACAAATCTAATTCGAATACATTCATTTGTGTTTCCCGTTTGAAAAAAACTACCAAGATGCTGATTTTTCTGTATAATTTGGGGTCACTAATTGTGCAGTTTACCCTAAGTGTGTACTGAAAATCGAAAACGAGAACTCTGGCGGTGTCAAGGGTATCAGAGTAGAGAGCGGAGCAATAGTATGCTCGAGTGTAGAAACGGCAAATAATTTTAATGCTCATTATTCCTCGGTGAGAGGACGTTTGGCCGGCATGGTTGCCAGAAAGGTGGGGGATCAAAGTCGTGTGTAGCACGTATTGAGACTTCAATTTATTCGAGGGCCATGATAGAGGAGGAGGTGGAAAGTATAATAAGGAAACTGAAGCTTGTGTTGAAGTAAATTTCTGCTTCCGTAGTAAAACCGCCGATATATCTGCTGAATGGAATCATTGAGGCTGGGGAGTTTTCTGCGTTCCTGACGCTTGGTATCTCAAAATCATTTTTCTAAGCCAGGTCATATACTGGATATGGTCAACTACGGGCCTACTACGTTGATTGCCACGGTTGCTAAAATTACGGAAACGGCGCTTAAAGGCAGACTTGTTGCTTTTTTCAACAAACATATGTTAATATCCGATAGAGAGTTTGACTTTTATGTAACAAGATCATCTAGTGATGCTATCGCATGCTTGTCTTCGCGGATATACAGGGCTCTGGACGCAGGCATTTTTGTTGACTTGGCCAAAGCGTTCGACACTGTTGATCCTCTTGAAAAGGTGGAATGCATACGGAGTGCGAGAAGCCACACTTGATGAAGATCTATTTGTGTGGTAGAACGCAACGGGTTAAGATTAATGGTGTATCAGTGATGCACTACACGTTGATTGTGGGGTTTCACAGAGCAATGTTTTGGGGCCTGTCCTGTTTAATATGTATATCAATGATTTGCTGGCTCTTGGTTGACTGTGGGGGCAAAATCATAAGTTACTTCGATGACACTGTGATATTCTGGAGCGATCAGAATTAGAGTGGGCTGGAGTGCTGTGCCGAGGAATTTCGAGGGTCAAGGTTAGGTTTTACTCAAACATTTTGACATTAAACTGGGAGAAAACTAATCTGTGCCTTTTTCGATGTATGTGTGTCTTCTAGAACTGACACGTTGCTAATTGGAACTTAAACAAATCAGACTGTAGAAATAAAGCAAATGAGCTGTGTAAAAATTAGAGTGGGCAAGTATCTCAGGTGGGATAAGCAGGTGGATCAGGTTTTGGAAGAGTCAGGTCCCTCATTTACAGCTTACAATTTCTAAACGTATACATAAGAATGGATGAAATGAGGGTAGTATATTACTTGAATCTCAGCTATCTTACGGTATTATATGAGGGGGGGGGGGTAGATAACGTATATAATCGACTGGTACAGAAATGGTTGCTTAGACCGATGTATCGTAGATTATTGACTTATGCAAGCGAAGATCTGTTTAAGGAGTCGGACTCTTGGCCTGCAGGAGATTCTACTTTTATACGGTTTTGTTAAGGGGTGCAACCATCATGATGGCTTGACCTTCTCGGACCATTGCTACTACACTATAAACAGCAAGGATTGCAGGAATGATAGATGTAAGATAAGTGTCGGTCAGAGAACTCACACTTCCTTTCCACAAAAATTGTATAATATGATGCCGCGGACGGTAAGAGAAAGCGTCGCAAGAGTATTTTTGAAGGATGTCTTAAGGTATGGCTTGCCACATTGACAAGGGGGGAGACGTGTTGCTGAGTTATGCCTGACCTTTTTTTTTGCTGTGGGGATTCTGGATTCTGCGGGACTAGATTCACTTTATAGAAATGTATGTGATTATGTGTTTTTGGCTATACAACTGATGTGCTGAGGCCGGTCCTGGTTTTTCTTCAGTTAATATTTTCGTTGGTAGAGCGTTCTGCTGATCTCATGAAGAACTATATTTGCTCATGTTGTGGGAGGGGGGGGGCTATGTTTGTGCCATAGATGTTATGGTTGGTATTTAGGTTGCTCTACTCAGTAGCGTGCTGATGATGAACCAGAAAGGTTCGAAACTGCAGTCCACGTCAACAAATAAAGAAAAAACAGAAAGTACAGTAAACAAAGTGTATATTTAAAAGTGATTACAGTGTAGTGCTACATTCCAAAAGATATATATATATATATATATATATATATATATATATATATATATATATATATATATATATATATATATATATATATATATATATATATATATGTGTGTGTGTGTGTGTGTGTGTGTGTGCGCGCGTGTGTTGTGGGCGGGTGTGATTGGGTGGGTGGGTATCACAGTTGTTCCGGCAAAATTTCGAGTTTGTTTCGAAAATTTTTCGTATCTCCCGAAATAACAAAGCTATTGTAACCACATTTGGTAAGCGAGTTTATGTTATAAAAAAGTATATTGTGTAACAAAATTTACATATCTAAGTGGAAAACCAACAAACATTAATTTAATCAAAATATGTTGGTTGCCGCTGAACCTATTACACAAATTTGTCTACTTCCGTAAACGTCTTCGTTCTTTCACATAAAAAAAAAAATCCGTTATGACCCGACTTCTTGTTACACATAAGTTGATAGCAACTATTTCATTTTAAGTGGAATACTCTGTATATTTTACCATTTCTCAGAATTCTCAAGAAAATGGTGTCAAACATTAGTTAGGCAGCTTTGAAGTTATTCAGCATTTTTTGTTCTTCTGGAGGAGATCTGTTGCTAACTTGCTATATTGGACGATAGTTTAGGCAGGACACTTACATATTTGGGCATCAGAGTGGACAGGCATCTCAGGTGAGATAAACAGGTGGATCAAAGTGCTGGGAGAATAAGGTCACTCATTTATAGGTTTAAAAGGAATACTTAGGTACACATTTCTTAGGAAATACTTAAGCAGGGATGAAATAAGCGTAGTATATTATTTGAATCTTAGCTATCTTACGATATTATCGGCGCGAGTGGGGGAAGGGGGGTGTTGTAGAGATAACGCATATAATGGACTGGTACAGGAATAGGTGATGTATCGTAGATCATTGACCTTTGCAAGCGAAGATCTGTTTAGGGAGTCTGGACTCTTTGACTGCAGGAGACGCTACTTTTAGTGAATTTTCTGAAAAAACATTCACTAATGAGGAGATCCTTACTTTTGAATTTTGAAAAAAAATATTCAAATGAGCGCTAATTAGGCCCCCTAGAACACACATCCGGAGTCAGTTTCGATTTATATATATATATATATATATATATATATATATATATATATATATATATATATATATATATATATATATATATATATATATATATATATATATATATATATATATATATATATATGTATCACACCGATAACTCAAAAAATAACGGGCCGATTTTGCCAAAATTTGGTGAATACCTTCCTTTTGTAAGTGGCTTGGATAAGTTTGTTAGCCAGGAAAATCGACCCAGGTTTTCCCAGAAAATTTTGAGTTTTCTTTAGGAAAAATTAATATCTCCGGTAATAACAATGTAAGGGCAACCAAATTTGGTACATCGTTTTACATCGTTTTATCTCGCTATATATATATATATATATATATATATATATATATATATATATATATATATATATATATATATATATATATATATATATATATATATATATATATATATATATATATATATATATATACAGGGTGATTCATAAGTGGTGACCAAAAATGAAACCCCATGTTCTTTGAACAATTTTAGAGAGGGTATGTTGTATAAAATTTTTTCCTATAATGCTTCATTAAAAAGATACAGGGTGTTGAAGTTGAATTTCAAAAAAATAAAATTTCCCAATTTTAAAAAAAGTAGTACATATATTTTGCTGAAACTTCGCATGTGTAGGCTGTTATGGAAGGCGCGTATTCTACCATAACAATTGAATCGGCTAATCCAGCAGTGGCGCGCGTACCCACATGTCATTGGTTATCCCTCAAGAAAAAAACGGGTACGCCAATGATATTCTTTCTTGTTTTTTATTTTTTGAATCTTACTTTCATTCGTGAACAAAATGACTCTCTTGATAATTTTCTGTACGACGCTTATTTGTCGAGTAAGCAATGAAACAGGTAAGTGTTTTAGAGCACAGTTTATGATTTTTAACCAGTCGTTGTTTGGTAGAAAATCGCAATGATACACTTTTATGCCTCCATTGGCCTGAATACACGCACGACATCTTTTTGACATGGAAAATGTAATGTCTTGATAATTTTTTGTACGACGATTATCTTTGTTGTATTTTAGTAAGTAGTAGTCTGGTTTGCCAAAGTTGTCATTAAGTGTCACTTGACGTCTAGGGTTATAAGTTATTATTTTGAATAGGTGTTAGTGGTAAACTTTACAAAATTGCAAAATTTTCTACTCTTTTACTTCTTATAATGGAGTACACCTCAGAAGACTATGCAGATATAATTTTTATCTACGGATATGCTGATGGAAATGCTCTAGCTGCTTGTCGAGAATATCAACGTAGGTTTCCCACTCGCCATCAACCTACACCAAGGGTTTTTTCTCGATCGTTTTCAAAACTTCGGCAGTGCGGTATTGGACAATGTCCTGACGCTAGAGCTAATGGTAGAAGACAACATCAACTTGAAGACGAAGAGAGAGTGGTGGATGCAGTGATGGATCAACCTTCTACAAGTACTCGGAGGATTTCCACGCAGTTACAATATTCTCAAAGCTTTGTTTGGAGAACTTTACATCGAGACGCCTTACATCCATATCATCGACAGAATGTTCATTGCCTTCTACTTGGAGATAATGTGCATCGACGAGTCTTTTGTGAATGGATGTTGGAAATGAACAATGAAAATATCTAATCTTCTGGTCGGACGAATCAACATTTACAAGAAATGGTATTTATAATTCTCATAATGAGCATGTCTGGTCATTAGAAAATCCACATGCAACAAGGACTAGCACATTTCAACATAGATTTTCTATTAATTTATGGTGTGGTATTTTTAACGGCTCACTGTTTATGGAAGTCCTGTAACAACGTTTAAATGGATCTTCGTACTTAGCGCTCCTAGAAAATCGTGTAGAAAACGTTCTAGATGACATTCCACTAGCAACAAGAGGTATAGTGTGGTACCAGCATGACGGTGCACCAGCGCATCATAGTCGAAACGTTGTTACATGGCTACATGAACATTATAATAAAAGATGGATTGGCAGAACTGGACCAATATATTGCAAGATCACCGGACTTAAACCCCATGACTTCTATCTTTGGGGTGATTTTAAGCGACTGGTCTACAGTGAACAAATAAATACACCAGAGCAGCTACAACAACTGATAAATAATGCTTTTCGTCATATTCAAGAAACAATGAATCCTCAAGACATTATTGTATTCAGGCCAATTGAGGCATTTTGGAACATTTATTGTAATAAATAAATTACTTTAGGCCTGATAAAAGTGTATCATTGCGATTTTCTACCAAACAACGACTGGTTAAAAATCATGATTTGTGCTCTAAAACACTTACATGATTCATTGCTTACTCGACAAAAAAACGTCGTACAGAACATTATCAAGAAAGTCATTTTATTCACGAATGAAAGTAAGATTCAAAAAATAAAAAACAAAAAAAAATATCATTGGCGTACCAGTTTTTTTCTTGAGGGATAACCAATGACATGTGGGTATGCGCGCTACTGCTGGATTAGCCGATTCAATTGTTATGGTAGAATACGCGGCTTTCATAACAGCCCACACATGCGAAGTTTCAGCAAAATATATGTACTGCTTTTTAAAAAATTGGGAAATTTTATTTTTTGAAATTTAACATCAACACCCTGTATCTTTTTAATGAAGCATTATATAATTTTTTTTTACAGGACATACCCTCTCTAAAATTGTTCGAAGAACATGGGGTTTCATTTTTGGTCACCACTTATGAATCACCCTGTATATATATATATATATATATATATATATATATATATATATATATATATATATATATATATATATATATATATATATATATATATATATATAACAAAAAAGTTATGGGCATTTAAAGAAAAATAAATTGGGGTTTTCCACAATTTAAAACGTCAAAATTCGCAACATTTAGGCAATGAACTTGATTCTAATACGGGCTATGGAAAGAAAATGTCTCAAGAAGAATGTTTTACAAACCCTGAAGCCTTAGTTTCAACCGTCATTGTGCTTAATTTTACTAAAATGTTTCCAGAAAATTTATTTTAAATAGACCCTTTCTCTGATGCTTGGCAGTAGCCTTAGCTATAGAGTTTATCGTTTAATGGTATATAACTTTTGTCGAATTTTTGTAAAAAATCAATAAAGCTCCATATATCCGTTATTCTACAAGATATGAAAAAAAATGTATACATTAATTATAGGGTGTCTTGAGCTACATCTTAAAAAATATTTCTACAATTACAGGATGGTCCATAAGTCGCTGGTGATACAAATATTCTTTTAGTCGAAAACGCCTTATGTTTTTGCATTTTCCATCGAAATATAATGCATGTTTGTAAGTAAAGAAATTCTGGACGCAGCAAGTGCGTTATGGTAGCAAATTTTGATTAAATGCTTCATATTTGAAAAGCTCAATCTGCTATTAACCTTTAAGGTTGACCAAGAAACGGATTTTTTCGGTTACACTTTAAGTTTACTTTCGGAAATTTTTGAACGTTTTCAAACAATGAAGTTATTTTTATGAAACATGGCACATTGTTTTTGCTATATATGTTATACTGGTAATCAAATTTGATGCCTGCTTTCTGAAAAAAAAACACACGTATTTGCTGTTAGAAACATTTTAATGAAAAATCACTACCATTACGCACTTGCTGCGTCCCGAATTTTTATACAGTATTGTTAAGGGGTGCACACATCCTGATGGTATAACCTTCTCGGACCATCGCTAGAAACAAGAAGGATTGCAGGAAGGATAGATGTAAGAGAAGTATCGGTCAGAGAAGTCACACTTACTTGCGATAAAAATTTTATAATATGATGCTGCGGAGCCTAAGAGAAAGCGTCTGCACAAAACAAGACCAAAATATTTTGTATGGTAAACAAAATCTATGAAATATTACAGAGGCAGATATACTCTTCTTGACACACATAACTTTCGTAAAAATAAATTGCGTAGATCATTTCTATGCGATTGCACTACCATAACGCTCTTGCTGCGTCTAGACTTTTTGCTTATGTATTTAAACAATTTAATTCTCGTAAGCCTTAACAGGCTGTAAGCTAAAATTCAAAATAGCTGTTAACGGGGATACAAGAAAATTAAATTATTGTTCACCTCTAATAATCATCTCACAAATAACCGTACATATATAAATTTCTGATACTGATCATAATGCTCATGGTTTACAAGGATCGATGTAGATGGCGCCACAACAATACATGTTACGTACTGTTATAAAGTTGTAAAAAAGACACGTCAAAGTTTAACGAAAAAACTTATCCGTTTGATATCGGATCCATGATTATTTAGTTCGAAACTCTTGTTTTGCTAACATGATATAGATATAGATGGTAGCCAAACAAAAAATATGTAGTGTACAGTTTGGCAGACATTACTGAAGACAGTGACTTTAATTTGGTGTTTTCACGCAGAGGCAAAGATACCGTAGGTTCTAAAAAATATATAATCAGTTGGTTTGCTTATACAGAGGAGGATCAACTGAAATAACTATTATCATTGGCATAATGAGAGTCAGAACGAAAATGTCGTGGAAATTAATCAAACAAAACTTGCGTTTTATACCCCTGACTAGTGATGGGAAAAACTGTTATATTGCTGTAACAGGTGGCGACTTTTCTGTTATTTAGAAAAACAGTTAAATATAACAGGTTGAAAATAACAGTATGAATAATGAATTATTAAGAATTCCACGTAGACGTAGTAACAGTAGCTGAACCCGTCCGGTGGTGTAGTTGGGTAATGTTTAAAATAAAAAATATTCTTGTATTATGTTTAAAACAATTAATTAATTTTTTATTAAAAAAATGATGGAGGTTTTTTTTTTGGGTATTCATCACTAATAATAATTTGGTAAAAAATTGAACAAAGCAGAATTTCTTTCGAATTTTCTTTACTAATTAAGTATTAGTTAATCACTAAGCTTGAAAACCTCTATAGCCATCTTTTCCTTGAAAATGAGACTTATGAAATACATGAATTATTGTAAGCAAAAAATAAAATAAATAATTTAAAAAAAATTAAAACAAATTTTTTTCTCTCTATCTATAGGGCGAAGTGTGTCTGGTTTCAACTATACCGGGTACAGGGAATATTTTTATAATTTCATTAAAATTGGTACTGTTTCTGAGATTTTTTAAGTTTCAGCGATTTTTAATTTTGCAGTAGTAATAAAAAAAAGATGTTTAAAATCGGACCCATTTCTTAGATTTCCAAAGTGAAAAGTAAAAAGGAATATTGATTTATTAGTTACATAAGGCAAAGAAGAATGAGCAAAGAAACTACCTAATATAATATAATACCTAAGGACTCATGTTAAAGCATAACTGTACATTTGTATACATATCAGTAACGTAACAGACTTTCGTCGACCAAGGTCAGTCAAATAATGTTCATCAACAAAAACTCAGAACTTTGAAAGTGTTTTGTTAGAAAAGTATTTTTTTTAGTGTAAGACAATTTTTCTCAAAGAAAAAAAGAAACATCGTTGATTTATTTACATTTTTCATATTTTGTGTTTGTTTAAAATTGTAAATATATGTGTATGTTTTGTGTGAATCAACAACCTGTCAAAATTTAACAGTTTCATTGTACCGACGACCCTACGTTCCCAAAGCTGTGAGCACACTAGTATAAAGTAGTATGTTATGAAGTAAAGTCCGCTCTATACTCTATACCCCATTCCCAGTCTCATGTCCATTCATCCTCTTATAACAGTTGCGGATGAAAACAGTATTATGTTATGAGGTAAAGTCCGCTCTATACCCCATTCCCAGTCTCATGTCCATTCATCCTGTTATAACAGTTGTGGATGAAAACAGAAGTTGATTCATCGTAGCAGTGCAACAGAAACAGATACGACAACAGAAACAGATACGACTCCGAGTTCTAGTGTAAAGCGCAACAGCATCCCCTCCACTGTACCTGTTATTTGTATATATCCATAACAGGTTGTTACTGTTGAGGCTCGACAACAGTTAAAATATAACAGACTGTTAAATAACAACCCATCACTACCACTGACTACTAGCGAATTTTTATTTAAAAAATTCGCTATTGGATAGTTATTCATGGTAATTTCTGGACGCAGCCAGTGCGTTAAGGTAGTCAATTTTCATAAAAATATTTTTAATAGCAAATATGGGTTTTTTTTCAGAAAGCAGGCATCAATTTGATTACCAGTATAACATATATAGTAAAAACAATGTACCATGTTTCATCAAAATAACTTTATTGTTTGAAAACGTACAAACATTTCCGAAAGTAAACTTAAAGTGTAACCGAAAAAATCCGTTTCTTGGTCAACCTTATAGGTTAATAGCAATTGAGCTTTCAAATATGAAGCCTTTAATCAAAATTCGCTACCATAACGCACTTGCTGCGTCCAGAATTTCTTTACTTACAAACATGCATTATATGTCGATGGAAAATGCAAATACATAAGGCGCTTTCGACTAATTTTTTTTTTATTTGTATCACCAGCGACTTATGGGCCACCCTGTGATTGAAGAAATATTCTTTTAAGATGTGGCTCAAGACACACTATAATTAATGTACACAATTTTTTTTCATATCTTGTAGAATAACTGATATATTGAGCTTTATTGATTTTTTACGAAAATTCGACAAAAGTTATATACCATTAAACGATAAACTCTATAGCTAAGACTACTGCCAAGCATCAGAGTAAGGGTCTATTTGAAATGAATTTTCTGGAAACATTTTAGTAAAATGAAGGACAATGACGGTTGAAAATAAGACTTCAGGGTTTGTAAAACATTCTTCTTGACACATTTTCTTTCCATAGCCCGTATTAGATTCAAGTTCTTTGCCTAAATGTTGCCAATTTTGACGTTTAAATTGTCACTTTGACGTTTTGAGGAAAATCCCAAGTTATTTTTCTTTAAATGCCCATAACTTTTTTTCTTTTGACCTACAGCGCTAAATTTTGGTAGGTAATTTACCTATAGCGATATAAAATAATGTATCGAATTTGGTTGCTCTTACTTTGTTATTTCCGGAGATATGAATTTTTGTTGAAATGTTACACTATATTATTTTTTCACAAAAATTCAACAACATTTATTTACAATAACTTGCTAAACATTTATTATTAATTACCAGCGTTTCACAAGAATGTTACAAAAAAATGATTTCTAGGGAAACACTAAAAACATTTCTGGGAAAACTTTTCAAATTCTGCGATTTCGTTAACCAGCCTTTATGCTCATGTTTTCTCTGGTGTCAACTCGGGGAAAACTTTTTGAAAACGCTATATTTTTATAAGTATCAAAGTAACTGAGATGAGACTTTACACGTGGCTAGAAATAGTGCAAGTAAACCTATGTTGTTAATTTTAAGTAATTTGGTAGGTACACAATATTTTGAGTTTTATCCTAATTAAAAATAAAATCCCAAAGGCATGCGTTGAGACGACTTAGTGGTCAAAGTCCAATGACTGACAGATTAGTTAACTGTCCCGCGTATATTGATGCATACAACAGGTATAAACCATACATCAACGGTAACCAAACTAAATATTTACCAGGCAATAAAATATACTACCGGAACCAACAATCGTGAAATCTCGGCCGCAATTATGGAAAATGACAGACGACATGAAATTAAAAATTTGCCAAGTGATTGTTACTTAACTGGAAGATTGAATCAATTATTAAAAACACTATATTTCCAGCTTTATGAACGGGCTCAAATACAGTTTTAGCGCAGGATAGATATATTATGCTGTCGCATAATATAGTAGAATCCTAAACAAAAGCAAACCAGGTCTCTATAAAAAGGATTCTAAAATAATTTATTTTATCTTAAACTTAAACATAAGACGTCATATAAGTCCATACACTCGTGGTATGTGTTTCAATGGTAATTCTACTAATTATGTAATTAAATGTTACGTATACTTTGAATATAATATCCCGGGGATGAAGCCTATCTGGAGCAAAATGTAAAGAAAACATTAGCTAACGTGTGCTTACATAGCGCAGAGGCAGCGTCTTTATCTTCTTAGCAGAAGGTTACGCGATTGTTTTTTAATGTTTCATTTTGACATTTGGAGAAACAATATTGCACATTTTTCAAACGTTTTGAACAAGATCTTATTTTTGTTTAAAACGTCTAAACAAGTTTGTCACCTTTGAGGCTGAAATTAAAATGTTATTGTTAATATTGAAAAAACTGGTTTGATTAGTTTGACTAAAACGAAATCATACTGACGATTATTAAGAAAAAATAACTGCCACGTTTATAATTTGGCAGATACTTTACTTTTCTACATATGAGTTAAGTTTCCTTCTGAAAATATATTGAATAACTTTAATGAAATTTGTCTTTTTAAAAGACTACAGATACCACCACCTACAGCTATAGCAAAATTTAATTCTTTAGCTTCACAGAAAATTGAGTTCTGGGCATTTGCTCAAAAGTAGTTAGAGCACAAGATTTTTTTGATAAGAGAGAGATATCGATGGTAATACTTTCGAAAGAATTCTTCACATCTACGCGTACTAGGACCTATAAAATCGATCTCCAAGGTCTGTGTAAGTGTAAAGTATTATCTTTACTAATGTGCCGTATAATGAATAGTTTACAATTCTTATGAAAATTCACTACTATAGCGAACTTGCTGCAAGCAAACTTGCAATTGTCGGCCTTGTTTCAACTGTCACATATTCCTTAAAGAATGTATTGTTACCAATATACAAAAGCATGTAGAAAAAATTACGTTTTTCTACAAATTGGCGTTACAGCTTGTTTTTCTCTGAATTGTTGTTACGTAATGTGTGGTTTTTTGGTTTCAATGGAGAATTTGGAGTTACGGCTATCCAACTTTGTAATTTTTTAGGAGGTAACATTTTTGAAAAAAAAAACTATTTGCGAACTCCAATCAAACGCGTACTTATTTACATTAATTAACCGAAAAAAATATGTGTAGGTACAAGAGGTCTTGGCCTGGCCCTAAACTAAAAAACGAGGCTCCGGTGCATTTTCGTTTATTTTAAAAATAATCCTAAAAATTGTCCCACTGCGAGGAAAAAACCCTTAACAGCGAAACCGCCAAAGTCTATTCAAATATGCATCAAAAATAAAGTATTCCATTTAAAAACATAAATTTGATACGGCACGCCAGTGGTATTGACAGTTTTGCTGTTCGAATTTTTGTCTAAGGTGTTACTCTGTGTATATAACACATAAAAATAGAAGCCGACCTCGGACATGTGTTCTAGGCGGCCTTTGCACTCATTTGATGAGAATTTTTTTCGAAATTCAAAAGTCGCGCCCTCCTCATAAGTATTATTTTTTACATTTCAACAACACACCACTAGGGCTTACAGCCTATATACTATGCTACCGTGGGTGTCGACAAGGAGGAAAGAGGGTTAATTCTTGAAGGTTTGGAGGTTCGGAGGAGAAGGAAAAACATGTGCCTCCAAGGAATTCCACAACTTGGAAGTCCTCGGGACAAAAGACATAACCAGATGTTCTATGTCTGGCGACCTGGACAGTAAAAGGGTGCATTCTCTCTATTCCCCTGGTAGATCTTTGCGGGCAGCAGGTGGAGGAACTATGGAAGAAAGCTCCTCTGAGCAGTGCCCGTGCAGATATTTATAAAAGAGGGAAAGGTCACCAAACGGCACGTCGGTGGGAAGAGATGTCAG
>OZ023262.1:304670626-304729126 GCA_964006375.1 Tillus elongatus | reverse complement strand
ATTTTAGCAATTCGGTGTTTATATACTTTTCCTGGGCCTGTAGTTGCTAGAAATCGCTTTGGATTCTTTCTTGGGGACGGGTTGTACTCGAGCGGTTTTACAGTTACTGGGGAATATGTCTGAAACAGACGAGTCAGGACAGGTGCAAGTTCTGGTGCGCATTTTTAAAGAACAATTTCTAGGATCTCGTTAAGGCTAGAGGTTTTTCTGAGAGTATCTTTCGTACCTTTTTAGTTTTGAAAATGATAGCCGTCATTTTATGCGCGACATTAGGGACTGTTGGTGGTTGAAAATTTGGAGGCGGGTTGAGAGTATAATTTCCGTAGAACAACGAGGTAAAAACTTCAGCCTTGCCCAGGGCGGTACAAACAATTTCATCCCCTGCGACAAGATTTAGCAATAATCCAGAAGGGTTTGCCGCCGTTGGAGCTTAAGAGGACTTTGTTTTTGATGTGGTTATTAAACGAGTTTTTGCATCAGGAAGAATGCGGACATAGCAGTTTCTTGTGTCGTTAAATGCTTGACGGTTTTCTTGACTGGGATTGTGTAGAAGCGTTTTGTGAGCTTGTGAGCTATTGTTTTAAGAAAATTCCCTAAAAAGCTCAATGATCCCTATAGATACTATGCTTATCTAAAATGCAGGCGCAGCTCCACAATAATAATAATGCAAGCAGCGTCCTAGCCCACACACATTAGATTAATAGGAAATTGAGTTATTGAACTTTGAAGTATTTAATGAAATTTTGCTATCAAAACGCGCTTACTGCGTCTTGATTTTTTTTCTTACAAACTTTCATCATACTCAAAAGTCCCAGTCTCTTCATTAACGAATTTTTTTTAACAAAAATTAGCTATAAATTATATACCGTTAAACTATAAACTTAACTAAAACTACCGCCAAAACATCAGAGAAAGGTTCTGTTTAAAATTATTTTTTTGTAAATACTTCAGTAAAATGAAGGACAGTGGCGGTTGAAGCTGAAACACAAGGGTTTGCAGAACACCCTTCTTGCGATATTTCCTTTACATAATCTGTATTTGTTTCAGGTTAATTTCCTAAATGTTGACGTTTAAAATCGTCAAATCACGACTTTGACGTTTTATAATACTCTTTATAATACAAACAGGCGTACCAAATTTGGTTTCCCTTACTTTGTCATTTCCGTAGATTTTTTTTTTTCGAAAGAAAACACACAATTTTCCAGGAAAACCTGAGCCGATTTTCCTGGCTAACGAATTTATCCAAGCCACTTTCAAAAGGAAGGTATTCAAAAAATTTGTTCAGAATCGGCCCATTATTTTTTGCGTTATGAATGTGATACGTATATATATATATATATATATATATATATATATATATATATATATATATATATATATATATATATATATATATATATATATATATATATATATATATATATATATATATATATATGGGACCTCCTTATTGGTTAATTTTTAAAGAAAATTCACTAATAATAAAACATAGCAGATAAGGTTTTTCTTCTTACTTATTTACTTAATTTTCAAGGAAGTCGATATGGTAAAATTCTGGACGCAGCAAGTGCGTTATAGAAGTTAATTTTAATAAAAATATGATTAATAGCAAATATATCTTTCTAATGCAAGCAGGCATAAATATGGTTACCTGTATAACCTATATAGTAGAAACAATGTACCATCTTTTATAGAGAAAATTTATTGTTTGAAAATGTACAACATTTTTCCAAAAATAAACTTAAAATGTTGGTTTCCTAGCCAAGAAACCTTAGGTTAATAGCAAATTGAGTTATTAAAATTCGAAGGATTTAATGAAAATTCGCTACCAAAACACACTTACTGCATCTCGATTTTTTTTCTTACAAACATGCATTAGATTTCGATGAAAAAAAATGGAAAAATGCAATAACATAAGAGCGTTCGAAAAAAACAAGTGTAGGGATTACCAACGACTTATGAACCAGCCTGTGATTGTCAAAATATTTTTGTAAGATGCAGCTTAAGACATTCTATAATTAACGTACACAATTTTTCTCGTATCTTGTATAATAACAATTATAATGAGCTTTACCGTACAAATGCGTCTGCATCTATATATGTCAAGAGATAAGAACTGAAAGTAAACCCGTTTATGGAATCTAGGGAGCGTAATTTGCGCTCAGTTGCAAAAACCTTTTTAAAATTCAAAAGTCGCGGTCTCCTCCTTAACGAATCTTTTCTACGAAAATTTGCTACAAATTATAAACCGTTAAACCATAAATTTAACTAGACCTACAGCTAAAGCATCAACTTAACAAAACCTACAACCAAACCATCAGGGAAAGGGTCTATTTGAAATGCATTTTCTGGAAATCTTTTAGTAAAATAAAGAAAAATGACGGTTGGGGCTGAGACTTAAGGGTTTACAGAATACTCTTCTTGCGATATTTTGTTTACACAATCTGTATTTGTTCCGTGTTCTTTGCCTAAATGTTATGAATTTTGACGTTTCAAATCGCGACTTTTATGTTTTGAGGAAAACTCCAAATATGTTTTCTTTCACTGCCCATAACTTTTTTTAAAACTTACAACCATAAATTTTGTTACATGGTTCAGTCTTGATAATACAAACACGAGTAGCAAGTTAGGTTACCCTTACTTCGTTATTTTCGGAGATATAGTATTTTTCCGAAAGATAACACAAAATGTGTCGGAAAAACCTGGGACGATCTTCCTGGCTAACGAACTTGTGCAAGCCACTTTTCAAAGGGAAGGTACTCACCAAATTTGATCAAAATCGGCCTACTATTTTTTGGTTATTGGTGTGATGCATACATATATATATATATATATATATATATATATATATATATATATATATATATATATATATATATATATATATATATATATATATATATATATATATATAATTGACCCCGGGTATGTTTTCTAGGGGGCCTAATTAGCGCTCATTTGAAGAAATTTGTTCAAAATTCAAAAGTCAGGATCTCCTCGTTAGTGAATTTTTTTTAAAGAAAATTCACAAGCTTTAAGAAGCTTATATTAATGTATATATAAGCAGATAGCGTCCTCTTATCGCATCTGAGTGTGATATTGTAAAACCTTGACGTGATGACATTTTTTTATAGTTATGTATGCATTCAGCACATTCAAGTTTATGCAAAGAAGGGAATATCATTCGATCAGCATAGTTTTTATTTAATTTGTAAACTAGCGTTCTTTAACTAACAAATTTTTATGGAAATTAATTGTTATGAAAATTTGCTAACATAACGCATTTGCTGTGACTGGATTCGTCTATTTCTAGGTTTAATATGGGCGCATCATTTAAAAGAAATTGCTACCATAACACGCTTGCCGCCTCGAAACATTTCTGCTTGTGTATTTTAAACAAAACATTTTATTTTCATAAGACCATGACGCATGTTGGCGTTATTAAGGATGATATAAGAAATGTATTCAAGTTCTCACAATCAACTAGTATGGCATAAAATAGGTGTATCGCTAGAAACAGTATATTCGTTGAAATTAGCTTCTGTTCCACATACAACAAGCCTCCCACAAATAAACGTATGAAAACTACTCTTGATTAAACTAGCCCGATGTAGATGACGCCACCAAAATACATGTTACGTAGTGCTTTGGAGCTGTAGTAATGACATGTTTTAGTGTTTGGTTAATTTAATAATGACATGTAGATGGCGCCACTAAAATACATGTCACGTAGTGCTTTAAAGCTGTAGTAATGACATGTTTTGGTTTTTATGTTATAAAGCTGTCTGTTAGAAATCAGAACCGTCGGCTACTTAGGTCGAAGCTCTTGTTTTGTGAACGTCTATATAAGTATTCCAAATTTCATAAGCAGAAGAGATTAAAGTACATTTATTTTTGACTCATTGGCTCGTACGAGTCGTAGGATTGCTATTCTTTTGCAATTATTTCTCTTCGATCTCCTATAGTTTGTCTAAATTTTGATTTGTTGATCTCTTGAAATTTGAAATACTCTATAGCTAGCGCCTAATGAGAGTTAGAACGAAAGTGCCGTGGAATATAATTTAACATAATCTGTGTTTTATATATAAGCTTCATTTTATAGTGATGGGCAAAATCGTTATCTTCAATTAACAGTTAAAGCCGATTACGTTATTTCATAACAAACGCTGAAAATAACAGCTTCAGTTATATCGCTGTTATTTTGAACTGGATAGTCGATCGATAGTATCCTACATTCCCAAAGCTGTGAGCGAGAGTGAGCACACTAGAGTATAAATAACGTGTTAAGTGTTAAGTAATATGTTATGAAGTAAAGTCTGCTCTATACTGCATAGCATACCCATGATATAATCACTTAGAAGAGATATGATATTGCGCATATGCCCCGCCCCCTCCTATGACGTCACGCGGTGAGTAACGTTATAGAAGTCCAACTACACACTTAAAACAAAGTCATTCGCAATAAAAAAGTTTCTATACGTCAGTTTAATGCGGTTGAAGTTACGCCTATATTGTCTTTTTCAGATAATATAGATCGCAGCACTAAATTTAATGTTTTTCATTTGTATTACTTCCAACTGTATGCACTTAAATATTAGTAAAATACGTAATTTGTTAAGAGGTTGTGATGAAACGTCAAACCCCACTGCATGACAGCATATTATTGTTGCATTGGACTCACCACTTGACACCATGCGCGTGACAGGTCTAAAAATAGGTAGTCGGAATATCATATCTCTCGTTATTTGTATCATGTAGCATACCCATACATATTTATTTCATTCCCAGTCGCATGTCCATTCATCCCGTTAAATAGTTAAATTTAACAGTTGCCGATGAAAACCGATGTTTATTCATCGAGCCTAGTTGCAGTGGAACTGGAACAGATACGACTCCGAATTTACTAGTTTAGTGGAAAAAGCGTTATTTTGTAAGCTGTTATTTTTATAAATCCACAACTGGTGCTTATCGTTGCGGATCGACAACCGTTTAAAAATAACCGACAATTAAATAACGACCAATCATTACATTTTACACTAATACATTACAAATTAAGAGCTGATGTGGATGTGGCACCCTGCCTCATGATCGTTTGACCATGGACCATTGAACACGTGCAGTGTTGCCAGGTCTAACGTTTTTACCATAATATACCGTGCTACCGCAGTTCCATCAAACTCTACCCTATAAATATATATTCAATTGAATATATAATATATTTCCTTAGACATCATCCAGTTAAGTGTGGACATTTCGACAGCAAGTAGTAGATGGATTGTAAAACATCGGGACGATGCAAATTGCTGACCAAATTGAATCATGCTGACCTCGGCTTTAATTTTTAAAAATTTCGTTGATATTTCATATTGTGCATCGTAATGATGATTTCTTCTTGCTACCAAAGTTTCAAAGAAAAATCTTTCTATTCAAGGGTAGCTTACTCTTGTCGTTTTTAGCAAATTTTTTTATGTTTAAAAAATCGCTAATAGAGTGGTAGTATATATATATATATATATATATATATATATATATATATATATATATATATATATATATATATATACATATATATATATATATATATATATATATATATATATATATATATATATATATATATATATATATATATATATATATACAGGATGGTCAAACAGTGTGTTCAAGTTTAATATATCTCTTATTATTCAATAATGAAAAAACTTGGAACAAAAGTTGCAGGTACTAACGTTAGCTATAAACAAACATACTTTTTGCATTATACATGGTGTTGTATAAGTTAGAAACAACCCAAACTTCTTTTTTTTTAATAGTACACACTGTATATTGTTTCATTTTCGAATTCCACTTGTTTTGTCAATTAATGCAGTGTATAGTTGTTGGGGTCAATACAGAGTTGCTCAAAAGTTATGGCCACTTTTCTAAAATAACACAGGCACGTTTGACGGCCTGTATATTCATTAATATATCAGCATGCAACACTAACAAACGCCAACAATCTGAAAAATGTTATTCTTTCAACTCTAATGAATATAGAAAGAATTCCTTGAAAACAGTATACAGGGTGAGTAAGAACAATGAAGTCAAGTTTTCTCAAGAAACTCGAATGGAACAGCTTGTGTATTATAATCAATTTCGATACACCAACAAATGTTCTTTCAGTTTTATGAAGTATTCCCTATACATAAAACCAGGATTCATTGAGATATGGGTGTTTTTTTAAGAAAAAAGGTAAATTTGTACACATGAACGAATTAGTGTATTATATCGTAACTATACAAAATTTCATAAAGCTGTTTGTCAATAATTATACCTTGGCAGGTGTGTAGAGAGCTTGAAAAGGTTCGTTGGCAAGGAAAATCGGACCAGTTTTTTTCTGGAGCATTTTAAGTTTATTTTCGGATAATTTTTCTACTTCTTCAAACAACAATGTTATTTTGATGAAATATAGTAAATTGCTGCTATGAGTGAATTTTATTTTAAAAAAATTCACTAATGAGGAGATCCCGACTTTAGAATTTTGAAAAAATTTCTTCAAATGAGCGCTAATTAGGTCCCCCCAGAACATATATCCGGGGTCAGTTTCAATTTTTATATGTATATATATATATATATATATATATATATATATATATATATATATATATATATATATATATATATATATATATATATATATATATATATATATATATATATATATATATATATATATATATGTGTGTGTGTGTGTGTGTATCACACCGCTAACTCAAAAAATAACTGGCCGATTTTGATTAAATTTGGTGAATAAATTCCTTTTGCAAATGGCTTGGATGAGTTCGTTAGCCAGGAAAATCTGCCCAGGTTTTCCCGGAAAATTTTGTATTTTCTTTCGAAAAAAAATTATATCTCCGGAATTAACAAAGTAAGGGCAACCAAATTTGGTATGCGGGTTTATATCCTTAGAGGTAAGTAACCTACCAAAATTTAGCTATGTTAGTTATAAGCATTTAAAAAAAAATTAGGGTTTTTCTCAAAACGTCAAAGTTGCGATTTACAACGTCAAAATCGCCAAGATTTAGGCAAATAACTTGAATCTAATACGGGCTATGGAAATCAAATGTCTCAAGAAGGATGTTTTACAAACCCTGATGAAGTCTTAGTTTCAACCGTCATTCTCCTTCATTTTACCAAAATGTTTCCAGAAAATTCATTTCAAATAGACCCTTTCTCTGATGCTTGGCAGTAGCCTTAGCTATAAAGTTTATCGTTTAATGGTATATAATTTTTGTCGAATTTTCGTAAAAAAATCAATAAAGCTCAATATATCCGTTATTATACAAGATATTAAAAAAATTGTATATATTAATTATAGGGTGTCTTGAGCTACACCTTAAAAAAATATTTCTACAATCACAGGCTGGCCCATAAGTCGTTGGTGATCGAACAATCAAACACGCCTTATGTTATTGCACTTTTGCATTTTCCATCGTAATATAATGCATGTTTGTAAGAAAAGAAATTCTGGATGCAGCAAGTGCGTTATGATAGTGAATTTTGATCAAATGCTTCATAGTTGAATAGCCCAATTTGCTATTAACCTATAAGGTTGACCAAGAAACGAGTTTCTCCGGGAACGCTTTAAGTTTACTTTCGGAATTTTTTGTACATTTTCTCACAATATAGTTATTTTTATGAAACATGGCACATTGCTTTTACTATATAGGTTATACTGGTAACCAAAATTGATGCCTGCTTTCTTAAAAAGAAAACACACATATTTGCAATAAAACATTTTAATGAAAATTCACTACCATAACGCCTTTGCTGCGTCCAGAGTTTTTTATAATGTATACTGGTAACCAAATTTGATGCCTGCTTTTATTAAAAAATGGACTATTTGCTATTAAAAAGATGTTTATGAAAATTATATGACGCACTTGCTGTGTACGGATTTTAAAAAATATATGCAGCACACTATGTGAAAACTGGAGCCTGTGATGAGCACAAATAGTTACACTTGGAGACCCCAAATCACCACAACACACATTTTAGAGACCTTACGATCGTTTTCTATATAAAAAAAATGAGCGGAGGTTATTGTGTTTGTCTCGCCAGATGTGGTCGTTGGCTTGCTCCAATATCCACATAGTAAATTTCTAGATAGAAAAGGAACGTGCAGATTCCTTAAATAACTTGGTACCGTTCCTTTTAAGCCTATTATCCTTATATTAGATAAGCGCTCATAAATTTGTCGACCAGAAGATTAAAGGAGGTCTTCGGCCTCGTAGTTTCACTACACAATAAACAAACGATGGGTCTTCGACGGCAATTTTACTTCGGACTAGTTCGTTTACCTAGACGCGATATAAATACACGGTAGCTAGTAGTTTAATTTTAGAATTTTTTTTCCTCTGAAGATGTTGACATGGTCAACGAAACGATCTTAAGGTCTCTGAAATATGCGTTGTGGTGATTTGGGTTCTCCAAGTGTACTTATGCAGCACACGTTTAGGAAATTAACAGCATGTTTCGCTATGCGTATATAAGTTTCTCTATATGTATTAGAAACATACTGCACTCAAGTAATATTACTACTTGTTTCATTCTAACAACAATTAGCTCACGCAAAGTCGTAAGTCAACATGATAAAGTAGGTGTTACGTAATTGCTGCGACCTTTTTCATGTTTTCAGCGCATGTAAAACACATATTTCACCATTTTTTTTATCAGTTTCAATAAGTGTAAGTACTTGCACGCTATAAAAATTTTTATGTCCTAGTAAAAAATTTTATTAACACTGTATTGAATTTACATCGAACTCTTTAACGTCGGCTACATACTGTCATTTACGCTGCAACGTGAGCCATTAGTGGATAAGTTACCGACACACTGTTATACTAAACATCTAGTTAAGGGTTTATTATGTCTCTGTTTCATAAACCTTGTGTGGTATTAAAAAGCCTGGACGCAGCAGGAGCGTTATGGAAGTGAATTTTCATTGCAATATTTTTAATAGCAATTTGACTATAATATTTTTTTTATTGCAACAACAGACCACGAGAGCTTATAGCCTAAATACTATCGTCGACAAGGAGGAAAGAGGCAACTTTTTAATTCTGGACTTGAAGGTTTGGAGGTTTGGAGGAGAAGGAAAAACATGTGCCAACAAGGAAATCCCCAACTTGGAATTCCTCGGGACAAAAGAGCGGGCATAACAAGATATTCTATGTCTGGTAACCTGGACAGTAAAAGGGTGCATTCGCTCTGTTTTCCTGTTGGATCTGTTGGGGGCTGCAGGTGGATGTAAGGTCCTCTGATCAGTGTCCGTGCAGATATCTATAAAAGAGAGAGAGAGAGGCCACCAACGGCACGTCGGTGGGCAAGAAATGGCAGCGTTTGGATGAGGGTAGGGTCACCGATGAGACGTATAGCTCTCTTCTGAATGGAGTCAGGGATAGCGAGTGTAGAAGCTGCAGCTGCACCCCAGATGTGGGAGCAGTATTAGAGCTTTGGCCTTATTTGTGAAGTATATAAGGAACGTATAGATATTAGCTGGTGAAAAGTATTTGCGAGCTCGGAAGAGGAAACCTACTTTCTTAGTAGCCGCTTCTGCAATTTATGTGACATGTTGGTGCCAATTTAGATTTCGATCCACAGAAATACCAACAAGTGAAAAGGACTCATTACTTTGAATAACTTGGTTGTTCATTGTGATGGGTCTACGGCTGGTGTATTTCTTATGAGAAAGAAAGAAAGACTGAGATTTGGTGGGGTTGAATTGTACAAGATATATACTTCCACAGTCTAATATCTTTTGGAGTTACACGGAGACAGAATTTTCCATGAGTCTGCGATCCTCATCTAATTGGGCTAAAGAGACAGGCTTAGAATACTGTATATTTCAGTGGAGGGTGCTGTCATCCGCGTAACTGTGAACTGGGTTGGATGTGCTAGAGAGGAGGTCATTGATGTGGAGAAGAAGCAAAGTAGGTGCTAAAGCTGAACTTTGAGGAACTCCTGCGTTAATTGGATACAGTTTAGAGGAATGGCCATCCACGACAACATAAATGCTCCGGCTGGAAAGGAAATTTGCTGTCCAGGTACAGAGTTTTGGTATTAGGCCATAGGCCGGAAGTTTATTAAGCAGCGCTGCGTGCCAGACCTGGTCGAAAGCTTTGGATGTGTCTAGAGCGACAATCTGGGATTCACCGTGTAGTTGCATAGACTTGTTCCAAGAATGGGTGACAAAGAAATGGAGGTCGGTAGTCGATCTGCTCTGACGGAATCCGTATTGCCTGTGGTGGATTAGACTGTGTTTTTCAAGAAATTTTAGTAATTCGGTGTTTATATACTTTTCCGTCACATTAAAGACGACTGAAAGGAGAGAAATAGGCCTGTAGTTCCTAGGAAGCGCTTTGGATCCTTTCTTGGGGACGGGTTGTACTCGAGCAGTTTTCCAGTTAGTAGGGAATATGCCTCGATTGTAAGATATCTGAACCAAACGAGTCAAGACAAGACGAGCAAGTTCTTGCGCATTTTTGAGAACAATTGCTGGGATCTCGTCAAGGCCAGGGGCTTTACTGGTATTAAGAGAAGAGAGCATATTTGGTACCTTTTTAGTTTTGAAAGTGATATGCGTCATTTTATGCGCGACATTGGGGACTGTTGGTGGTTGAATATATGGATGTTTGTTGAAAGGAGAATTGCCGGCGAACAACGAGGCAAAAAGTTTTACCTTGCTCAGGGCGGTAAAACAATTTCATACCCGGTGACAAGAAGAGTGGCAAAAGAGCTGGAAAAAGTTGTTGTCAGAAGGTGATCGGTAAATGCAACAGATGAATTTAGTTGCAGCCCTGAGAGAGAGTTTTATCCATATCTTTCCTTTCAGCTTCAAATTCGGGGAGTCTAGTGCAGGGTAGATTGCTACGGACGTATGTGCACACGCCTCCATGCAATCAAAGGAAGTAAGCAGCTCATACCCCGGGAAATTAATGAAAGCAGGCGTCAATATGGTTATCGGTGTGGGTTATATAGTAGAAACAATGTACCATATTTTATCAAAATTATTTATTGTTTGAAAAATGTACAAAAATTTTCCGAAAATAAACCTAAAATATTTCCGAGAAAACTGGTTTCCTACCCAACAAACCTTAGGTTACTAGCGCCTTGAGTTATTAAAATTTAAAGTATTTAATAAAAATTTGCTACAAAAACGTACCTACTTACTGCGTCGCGATTTTTTTCTTACAAGCATGCATCATATTTTGATAAAAAATGCAAAAATGCAATAATATAGGGGTGTTCGAAAAAACAATTGTAGGGATCACCAACGACTTATGGACCAGCCTGTGATTGTCAACATATTTTAATAAGATGCAGCTTAAGACACCTTAAAATTAATTTTTTCTCTTGTATAATAAGAAATATATTGAGCCTGACCTTAGAAATGCGTCACTTTTTGTATATGCAAACAGATAAAGACTGAAAGGAGACCCGGATATGGATTCTAGGGGGCCCAGTTTGCGCTCATTTGAAGAAATCTTTTTAAAATTCAAAGGTCGCGACCTCCTTAATAATGAGTCTTTTCTACGAAAATTTGCTACAAATTATAGGCCGTTAAACCATAAACTTAACTAAACCTACAGCCAAAGCATCAACTTGACTAAACCTACAGCCAAAGCATCAGAGAAAGGGTATATTTGAAATGGATTTTCTGTAAATATTTTAGAAAAATGAAGGACAATGATGGTTGAAGCTGAAACTAAAGGGTTTACAGAACACTCTTTTTGCGACATTTTCTTTACATAATGCGTATTTGTTAAAGGTTATTTGCCTGAATGTTGCGAATTTTGACGTTCCAAATCGCGACTTTGACGTGTTGTGAAAAACCCCCTTTTTATCTGCCTAAAACTGTTTTTTTTCAACTTACAGATCTAAATTTTGGTACGTGGATGACTACACGTAATTCTAATTTTTTCCGAAAAAAGAAAACAAAATTTTCCGGGCAAACCTGGGCCGATTTTCCTGGATAACGAACTTATCCAAGCCACTTGCAAAGTGGAGGTATTCATATATATATATATATATATATATATATATATATATATATATATATATATATATATATATATATATATATATATATATATATATATATATATATATATATATATATATATATATATATATATATATAAACCGAAACCGACCCTGGAAATGGGTTCTAGCGCCCCTTCTCGCGCTCATTTGAAGACATTTTTTCAAAATTCAAAAGTCGGGATCTCCTGATTAGTGAATTTTTTTTTAAAAAATTCACTAAATAATCTAGACACCGAAAGTGCGTTATGGTAGTGAATTGTCATAAAAGTGTTTTAATAGCATTTTTAATATGTCTCTTTTTAATGAGTGAAGTTTAGAACATGTGATGAGCACGGTTAAGTACAATTTGGAGAACCCAATTCATCACAATACAGTTTTTAGACGTAACGATCGTTTCGCCAACAAAGTCAGCGTCATCAGAGGGATGAATAAACTAAGCGCATAAAGATTAGAAATAATAATTATATGTTAGTTGCTAAGCAGTTTCGAACAGGAAGGTATACAGATGGTAGTTCTAGTCTTAATTCGCGTAGTTTTTTTTCTCCTCTGATGACGCTGACTTTGTTGGCGAAACGATCGTCACGTCTAAAAATCTTATTGTGATAAATTGGGTTCTCTAAATTGTACTTTTCTCTTTTTAACCAGAGCAGGCATCAGATTTGGTTACCAGTATAACCTATATAATAAAAGCAATGTACCATATTTCATCAGAATAACTTTATTGTTTAAAAAAGTATACAAATTTTCATGGGACTCCGCTATCTATTAGTGAAAACTCCGTATCATAATTTTTGATATGTGCAGAAAATGTAAACAATTGAAATCACTCAAAAACGATTAACGCTATCAAATTTTTGTCCTCACAAATTGCATCATAATTCTATGGAAAATGCAATGACATAAAGGTGTTTGATTAAAAAAAATATGAAAATTTGAATCAGTAATGACTTACGAGCCACCATGTGATTATCATTATAGTTGTATAAGATGCAGCCCAAGACACCTTCCAATTAACGTTTAAAAATTTTTCTCGCATCTTGTATAATAACGGATGTATTCAGCTTTACCGTAGAAATGCGTATCCTGTATACAGGGCGTGGCGCCAAGATTTTTGGTTAGCCGTTTCTCAATAACTACTTCGATTTGAAATTTGAAAATTTATACACATACGATCGAGAGAAATTCAGAACACCCTATATTTTATGAGCTATTTAGGTTCGCATCCATTTTCCCTTTCAACGTGTATTAGCATTCCCTATAGCTAAATTCCACCGTTTCCCGGATATTTCAATTTTATTGGAATCACTTGATTCAAATTGTCACAATAGATTTAAAGCAGGCTTTGGAACTTGATAATATGCTTGTTGACGTCTACCCCTTACAAATGAAAACATAACATTTGTTGGGCATTCTAGCGTAAAAAAAGAGAACACTTTGTATCTGCATCCAAATTGCTGCATTTCCCTTGTTTCAGCTCTGTAAAATCAATGTGTTGTTAAGTTAATTGTAAAACCAAAATACAACTAAACAATATAGGTAGTTATTTATTATAAATGAGTACAGAGCTTAACTAATAGCTAGTGGAAAACTAAATCACAAAAACAAATAAAAACAACGTGGAACTTATATCAAATGCTCAAAATTACTTCCACTGACATGGAGGCATTTTCTTATTCGTCTTATAATATTTTGGTTCGTAGCCTTTCTGATTTGTCTCCAATTCAGTGAATTGAAGGCACGTAAAACTCTACCTACCATGTCTTCTTTTGTGGTGGCATGTTCGTGGTAAACTTTATTTTTGATGTAGCCCCAGTTGCTTGGCATGCAGAGGTGTTAAATCAGGGAACCGTGGTGGCCATCTATGTGGGCCGTTATTGTCAATCCACCTGTTTTTAAAATATTGTTGCAAAAAAACATGAGCTAAATGGAAACTGTGGGGTGGTGCTCCGTCTTGCTGATACCAGCTTGTTCTAGCTTCTTCTAAACTTAATGTGTTGAGAGAGACTAGAGTATCTTTGTCCAAAATATCATTGTAACTCATACCAGTGAGATTTTCATCGTATATTTTAATCCCAAAAATCTTATCGCTCCTAATTGCGCAATACATATTGAATGACCACCTGTCTTGGAAACAGTTGATCCTGGTAACATGGGGATTCTCATCTGACCAGAAGTAATTATTGTGGCGATTGTGCATGCCATTGTTGGAGAACTTCGCCTCATCGCACCAAATAAATTCTCTTGCAGAAATTCTCATCTTCTTGTGTTTTCAATAGGAACCATTCACAGAACTCAACACGTCTAGGAAGATCGTTTGGTTGCAAACCATGTATCGGGTGGTAAGAAAAGGGTCTCCAATGATGCTTTTTCAAAATTCTATGAATCGTTCTCGCTGACAAGCGTAATTCTTTTTCGAAATCCCTGACAGATGCCTTGGGATCAGCAACTAAAACTGCCAATAGGTTCACTTCGTTTACCTCGTTATCGACGAGTGGCTTACGCTTCTGTACTTTTGGGCGAAAACTTCAATGCTGTGAACAATTTTGCAGCAACCTCTTTATCATGTCTGGGTTTCGGTTTATTCGAGTACTTTTCTGCAAATGCACGACATGTTCGGCCCACAATTCGTTGACACTCGCCATAAATAATTAGAAGCTCCAAAAAATCATTGTTTGTGTACGGCAAATTTTCCATTTTTGGACCGCGTTGACTGACAGTATCTCGATTTTTATGACAATAAGCTTCGCTTGACATATAGACGTCAGCAAGCATATTATCAAGTTCCAAAGCCTGCCTTAAATATATTGTTTGAATTAAGTGAATCCAATAAAATTGAAATATTCGGGAAACGGTGAAATTTTGGTATAGGGAATGCTAATACACGTTGAAAGGGAAACCATATGCGAACCGAAATAGCTCATAAAATATAGGGTGATCCATTTTAAATAAGTGACTAATTCTGATTTCAATTTTACCAAATAGCACGGCAAATTCTCATCACCCTGTATACTTAAAAGAAACGTTATCAAACGTGTCGCTTAGGTGCTAATCTGAGGATAATTTGTACAAAAACGGAGTCTTTTCAGTTGTATTTACACAGAGAGAGAACGTACAACATTCACCTTGGTATTCGCAAGAATTTTCAAAAAAATCAAAAAATTTCGAAAACGGTTGATTTTTTACATTTGGTGTATAAGTAATAATTTATCTCAAATTCAATGTAGAATTCTAAAATATAATGAAAATTACCATGTTGTATTTAAAATAAGCAGGTTGATGGTCACTTCCGGTTAAACCGGAAGTTTCACATTAAGTTAACTATTTTCACTGAACTGGAATTTGTCTCGATCGTATGTGTGTAAATTTTTAAATTTAAAATCGGAGTAGTTATTGAGAAACGGTTAACTAAAATTCTTGGCGCCACACCCTGTATATGTGAATAGAAAAAAAATTAAACTAACCCCGGATGGGGGTTTTAGGAGGCCTAGTTCGCGCTCACGTGAATATATGTTTTCAAAATGCAAAAGTGGCGGTTACCAGAAGAGAAAATTTTTTCTACGGAAAGTCGCTAAAAATTATAAACTATTAAATCAGAACTAAAACTACTGCCAAAACAACAGAATAAGGGTCTGTTTGGAATCAATATTCCGCAAATATTCAATTAAAATGAAGGAACATGGCGGTTGAAGGTGAAACTAAAAGCTTTTTAAAACACACTTCTTGCTACATTTTATATATATAACCCGTATTTGTTTTAGGTTATTTACCTAAAAGTTGCCCATTTTGCCGTTTCAAATGGTGACTGACGTTTTGAAAAAAAGAAGTATAAAGTTTTTAAAGTACCTTTTCTGTTATTTATCGACTCTTTTTCGCGAAAGAACACAATCTTTGTTTGTAATATACAATGCATTTTGTTATCCTAACATATAAATTTGGTGGTCTGCGCTTCCCCGGTAATTAGTTGCACCCAAATTTTTTCACGCTAATTTGAGGACATCTTGTTATCATTTAAAGGTCCCAGTTTCATTACCAAGGTCAGTTTTATACGAAAATTAGCCTAAATATATAAAAAGCTCGGGACGCAGCAAGTGCGTCATGGTAGTGATTTTTTATTAAAAGTTTCAAATTTGAATAACTCAATTTTCTATAAACTTAGAAAGTGTAATTTGGGCACGTGGTAAGGTATTTTCTAGGACAAGATATCCACCAAATTTTATTAAAATAACTTTGTAAGTTTCGGAGAAAAAAATTTGTTTCGAAAGAAAATTTAAAATTTGAATAACTCAATTTTGTATAAAGTTAGAAAGTTGAATTTTGGTACGTAGTAAGGCCGCTCCTAAGGTAACATATGTAGTAAATTTCATTAAAGCAGCGCTGTTATTTTCGAAAAAAATAATTTTTTTTGAAAGAAAACTCAAAACTTTTCCGAAAAACTTGTCCGATTTTCCTGGCTAAAGCACTCATCTACGCCATTAATAAAAGAAAGACACTTGCAGAGTTTCATTGAAATCGGTAAATTATTTTTGAGTTATCAGGCGGATATATATATATATATATATATATATATATATATATATATATATATATATATATATATATATATATATATATATATATATCTATATATCTATATATATATATAGATATATATATATATATATATATATATATATATATATATATATATATATATATATATATATATATATATATATATATATATATAGACGTATAAACGGTTATTATGTAGCCCAATGAAGGTATAAACAGTCATTGTGAAGCCCGGAAAAACGTTGTTTATCCCACTTGCGGGCTAAACAGCGTATCGACCTTTAGACTGTGTCTACTTATATAAAAACATGTGTACAAGACAGCCAGCTACTTTTTCCTTGGGCCTCATAAAGCATTATTTACACCTACAACATACACCCGCTGATTCAAACGACTCAACTGAAGAGGGCGCGTTGATAGTCAACTATATGCACCGAAAGAAGATACACCACTTTTATGTAACCCGCACGCTATGTAGCCCAATATCTGGCAACAGTGTTATGACCCACAGTTGTGTTTGTTCGCAAACAAGTGGTTTATAACCGGATTTCTATTCAATGTTTACTACCAGGAAGAACTCGGCAATAATTTTACCTTGAAAATGATATTGATTTTATTTTTTTATTAAAGTAGTTTTAGGCAGCATCGCTTTAAAGGTTAACGTACTTATTTGTCAACATAAAAACATGCTCTGGTAACAAATTAATAATTATCATCGACGTTAATGCCTAATGTAACTAATTTTTTTTCTTTACAGAAGGCTATTATTTGACCTATATTTACATAGAACATTCGTTCATACATTTCCAGTTTCCAACCCTTAATTTCGTTATAGTTTTTATAATACGTTATTTCGTAAAAAGGAAAAATATTTTTTCTAATAAAAATGAACATTTGAAAGTAAATATATAGATATAAACGTAACCTTTGCGTCGTCTTTTAGTATCGTCCACGTAAAAGTAAACTATAAATTAAAACAGTAACAACTATGACAGGGTATCTTACATTCGTTAACAGGTGTTAACATATTTATTAAACAATTCTTTTAAAAAAATCCTAACCTAAAACACATTATTTAATAACCTGACGATCGTTTCACTAACAAAGTTATCGTCATCAGAGGATGAAAAATGCTGTATTTAACATATTTTTTGATAAAAGGTCATTATTTAAAAATGAGTAGATAATGCCAAAATTTACAAATTATGTAGTGTTTTGAGTTATTTTTGAGCAAACCATGTATTACATATATTACATTTATCGGAAATGGAGTCATTAGCTAGAGCCTTTTACATAAACAAACAGGCCGCCGTTTCAAATTACTTGACTTTAGGGAAACATAACAAGAGACTATACATTTGACACTTCTTAAGGCCGTTGTAGAGCACTTTTTAATTTTTAATTGACTAATCGGTAATGATAGAAGTTTTACAAAAACTGCCGCTGTTTTCAAATAAGTTTTGCGAAAACTGACAAGATGGGTCATACTTTTTTAAAATTATATACAAATTATTATTATTATCATTATTATCATTATGGAATAGAATTATGTCGATATTATAAGTTATGAGATTTAAACATATATTATTTTACATTATTTAGTTAATAGTTTTCGTCGAAATGTTGACATATTATGCTTTCCAAACGTTATCAAGTGCAGATTTTGACGTACCAACATTTAGTCTCCTTCTTCCCCCATCTGATGTTTCAAACCTTGTCTACATTTAATATAAATTATGATAATACCATCATTATTTTATTTAACCAGTAAAGAAGTAGGTATATATACAATTTCAGTTTTTCAATAGAAAAAAAAAGCAAAAAAGCACATTTAAGGTAATTGATCTTGCTACTTTTCTAACCACTTTGTTTTACATTAACAGGTATTGTATAGACTAAAGCCATTAGCCTAAAGATTTCTAGTTTTATGTTTACAAAACCATTCTGTAGACACTGGCGGCATTCTGAATTGTTTGAGTTTAGGGGAAAATGAATTACAAAACACTTTTCGTCTTGAAACTTGATCAAAAACAAATATAGGTAAAAGTGTAAAAAAACGGTCACCCTGTAAAAATAAGTGGGTTTAGGAAAAAAATAAATGGGTTTACAAAAGAGATTAAACCTGATTTTTTTAAGCCAATGACATAAATCTTCATACAAAAAATATTTACTTAACGAAATAGCGACTTTTTCTGATTTTGGGAAAAACAAAAAAGCATCTAGAAATGCATCTGATTCGTCTGATCTTATAATCAGTTATATTCTCGCAGATTGTATATACGTACCTAAGACGAGGTTATTAGCCCAAAATTTTTGAGATATATTGTGCCTACAAATACACGCTCGCACACACCCAAATACACACATACATGCCCGCACAAACGCACAGCCATGCACGCACGCACACAGTTTCGCCGCACATACACACAGATATCCGATATTAAGGCTTTGTTAATTCTAGGTTCAGAACGTTCCGAGGCGTATTACTGTGCAAAAGTTATTTTGATAAGACTTTAAAAATCCTATTACCATATAGTACCTATCTGACTAAGTGAAATAGGTATAATAACGTTTGTTTCACTAAAGTGAGGATTGAAGCCTGTGATGTGCACTGATAAGCCACTACTTTAATACAAGCATCAAACCGTCCAAGTACGTTACTCGTACCTTATAAAGGCGCTCTAATCTTATTCAGAGTAATACGCTGGTTTCTTATTTTCAGTGTTCCGACTATATTTTAGGTTTCTTATAAGTAAAAAAACATTCTGAGAGTATATTGTGATATTTAAATGAAACAACAGAAAAGATACATTTTTTTGCAAAAAATTTGAAAAGGTTAAACACAAAAAGTTATTTTTAACTACTTCAATGTGTTTTTTTTTTGATAATTAATTTTACACTTACTAGAATTGCATTAATGAGTAATAATCATTAGCACTGGTTTTCCATAACATTTTAATAAAAATATTAAATAAAACAAACGAATGTGAGATTCACAGTTGGTTTACTACGAGATCATTATTTGATCTGCTTCTTAAAAAATGTATTTACATTTTAAAATGTTTGCTGTTACGAAATTGTTACTATCGGTTTGTTTTGTTATATTTCGTTTTAGTTAGGTACGTAGGTAACATTTATATTTTTTATTTAAAAATTGTGTTTTGAGTAATAAAAATTAAAAAGGTGGAATTGTGGATGTGAAAAAAGAAACACAATTACTGCCAAATTAAACTTTATATTTTTAATTAAATCAAAGTAAAACTTAAAGAATTTATTTTTAAACTTTTTTGAGCTAAATCTCTTCTAAATAATACATCTACTTTTTCTTATAATAATTGTAAACATATGCTTTAATAGATTTCCAGTTTTTGTCCTTGAAAATTGTTTTCTTGTTCTTGATAAGATCTTCAACCTCTCCTTTTTTTGGAGGAATCTTTTTTGTGAAATGATCTTTAAAATACTCATTCATGAGATATTTTTGTTTCTCGGTCCACCTTCTTCTTTTATTTTTTTGGCTAATTTCTTTGCATTCTAAATCTGTAAAATAATGCGGCAATTAGTTTTTGATTTCGACTTGTTACAAACTATAAAGTTTACCCTGATTTTCATTTGAAACATCCTCCACATGTGATCTAGTTGAAGATTTTTTCTTCTTTTTTTTCCATTTAAATGCATATCTGCAACAGTAAAAAAAGTATTACTCTGATTGAACATGTTGAGGTAACTCTACCTTTATTTATAACTGAGGCACCCAGCAGGCTTCGATTATTATTCTCTTTATTTTTCTCTATGTTTAATTCAGTGTCAGAATTATCAGACTCATCAGAAATAACTGAATCGGAGAATTCTATTTCATCCAAGGTTTTTCCACTGTAAGAGGCACCCTTGCCTTTGTTAATAACCAGTAGCAGTTTGGATACCTTTGCCGTCTGGTACACGTCTTGTGGCAGCCTAGAAGTTCAGATAAATAGAGTAGCAAACTTATTTTACGTGTCAACTATAGGAAGAACGCAGATAAATTTAACGAGACTAAAGTTATGCAAAATTTCTTTGTTATTCATAAAAATCTACAGAAAAAATTAAAATATCGCCTTTTTTGAGACATGTCTATCTTCTACAGAACAGGCTATAAATGACATATAGAAGATATTTAACACAATCATATACAAGACACTCTTAAATTAACTTTAGCTCGTCGTTCATAAAAATATCGCTGATGTATTAATTACAAGGAAAAAAACGTTCATTAATTGTTGTTGCCCTTGCTTGGTGAAACCGTTCCATACTAAATACAGATGTAGAGACTATTTCTCTGGCTTTACAAATCTTCGTTTCCGTTACTGTAAGCGGTTTCACTGCTTGACAGGATCATCAATCAATTTAAAAAAAATATCCTGTCTGATGTGCTGTCAAACAACGACACCGGTTACAGAGAAGAACACAAACATTGATGAATCCAAAGAAACAGTCTCTACGTCAGTATTTAGTACAAAAATATTGCTATTATATCATCTTTTCACAAAACAAGTACATTTGACTATTTAAGTAATTTAAGCATTTAAACTAAATTGAAATAAAAAAATTACAAACCAACTTCTGCCTTTAAAAAACCTTTTTTCCATTTCTGTTTGTCCTACGTGTTTGTTACAGTATGTTTCTGCGGTGCACTAAACTCAAAATGTTATGTTTTGGCATATACATATAAGATAATAAACATGGTGTATTACCCAACTAGGTTTGAAGGCGATATATGCTGTATTATGGATATGTCGCTTAAAGAAAAAAGAGTATTTAAATTATTTATTAGATCAGATTAACGGTAAGATCGACATTATATTATTCTCACATGGCTGCTGTTTCGTCACCATGTGTCATCTTCAGACACAAAAGTTCACTTTGTATCTGAAGAAACCACATCGCAGTGAAACAGCTGTCATGTTATAATAATATAGTGTCAATCGTACATACATCTGTTTCATTAAATAATTTAAATACTCTGACTTGTGAACACAGTATTTGCAAATTACTTTGTAGTAAAGCTTTTCCTGTAGATACCAATTTTTCATTGTGAAAGTTTTTATATCATTAAACAAGGCATTCTCAATAAAGTAGATATACTTAAAAATTATTTAAAATTTATTATAGCTTACCTATAATAAGATTCGTGAGTCTTTTTTGTGTGGCCCATAAAATTGGCAAACTGCTCCATTTCGTTGTCGCTGACACTCAGCACTTGTAGAACTGTGGCAATCTGTTTACGTTTAGTAGAGGTAAACAGCTCTTGATTTTTTACACCTGCTTGATTAGCCAACTTTTTCAGTACGTGGTATCCACTTAGCCTTTTATCTTTAACATATGAGTTGGCAAATAAGTATTCATTATTTGCTGCAACATATTTGTGTCTGACCTCCAACATAATATTTATGAATTTCTGAATATTTTTTGGATATAAAATTGCGACTGGTTTACTACCCTTCCCCACAGTTACAACTCGTTTGAAATTTTGAGTTAGGAGTTTTTCAGCTTCGGTTAAAGATTCCAAACACTCTTCCTGTTCACCTTGTGAGTTGCTTTTGCAATAAGTTTTAACTTTTAGGTATTGTACCTCTCCAATACGCTTTCTATTCAGTAATAAAGTAAAGGCCAGAATATTTTCGCACAACCTTCTATATTCTTTGTCGGCAAATTTTTCTCTGATCATATTTTCGGCAGCTTCTTTAGCTTCTTTTAAAACGTATTTTTGGAATTTTAATATGTCACTTGTAAGGGGAAACATTTTTGGTTTTTCCCATCTGTTTTCATTCAGATTTTTCAAAGCTAAACTAGAGACCTCTGAATTCCAGTGTCTCTCTATTAGAAGTCTTAATTGTTTAATATCTTTCAGTGACTTGCCTCTCGTTGCACCGAATAAAGCTGCTCTTTTTGATGAGAAGTTTGGTGGCTATATCGCACACTGTGCACTGCCTTGGTGATGTGCCCAGATGTAATGCCAGACTACTAGCCCTGAATGTTCGTAATTCGTGATCGTAGCCACTTATTATCTTAGCAGCCGCAACTATGTTGTCGAAAAATTCAGGTTTTAAAACATCAAACAAAATATGGGTTCCAGTAGTTTTTTTAAAGCTAGTAGAAGTCTACCCAGCTCTCGCATTTTGTTCGATATTACCGTTTTTATTTGTATTCTTTTATGCTTTCTTAGCAAACTCTCCCCGTAACTGCAGATAAGTATATCATTCATGGCAGTTTTTGATATTTCATCTGCTCGCATAATAGTAAAGACTTCATTTTTCAAGCGCAAGGTATCATAAAATTTACTATAAACCCCTGCACAGACAGTAGCTGCTTGTGACGCTGATAAGTGGTGTTGACGTTTTGTTTCGTGATTAGACCTCAACGGGCATATTTTTCTATGTCTTCTCAAATAACTTCTTTTAAAAAAACCAAAGTAATCATTGCAGGCCAAATATTTTTCGTTTCCATCTTCTATGTTTTTACTTTTAGAATTGTTACAATCAGGATCATTATTATCAGTATATTTTTCTCGTCTGACAGGTTTTATAAAATTTGTTTGATTGCTGTATTGGAAGTTTCCTTGCCTACGAATTGCATTTAACAGCTGTTTTCTTTTAGGATCACTAAGGGACATACCTTTTAGTTCCTTAACTGCCCCTTCCTCTTTATGGTTTCGAAACAAATGTCGCGGAAAATGTGTTACTTCTAGGCAACAATAGGGACACGCAGATTTTTTTGTCCACGGTCTGGTATTTGAAAAATATTCAATGCTATCTACAGGTTCCTAAAAATAAAATATTTAGTGGCCAGTACATAAATTTTAATCAGTGTTTTTTGCAGTTTTCAGCACAATCCAAAACTTACTTCAGTTATTATTCCAAATCTAAGAACTACTGCATCTAAGTTTCTTTCAACTGGGTTATCAATTTTTATGGATATTGGAGGTTCTTCTTCTGGGGTTACAAGATTTTTAATAAGATTTTCTCTTTCTTGGTACATAGTATGAACAGAAACCTCACACATTTTTTCTAAATCCACCATGTCACATACAAACTCCTCCTCTGCTTTGTTTTGACGATTTACAGATGAATTAATTCCATTGCCTGTTGCATCATACTGACTTAAGGCTAGTGTTTCTCTGTTGTCATCTGCATTGGTATCACTAGCATCATAGTTTGTCTTTTTATTCTTTCCCAACTTATCACTTTTAGTTCACGGTAAAGGCTCTTTGAAAATATCATTTCTTGTAACATTTTTGGCATCACAAACTTGAGACCCAGTATTTAATATGTGTTCTTCTCCAAGAATCTTAATTTTTTTTTCAATTAAATTTACACTATCTTGTGATTCATTGTCCTTATCAGTACAAGTGAGCACCTAAAGTAGAATTTGTAACATAAACATAAAATAAGACTCAATAGAAATTTAAATACAAATTATTTTAAAGTAAGTAAGGCAAATGATACCTGTGTTACCTCTGTTATATGTGTATTTGGTGAATATAGGTATGATTCTGAAGACGCAGAGTCCGAACAAATGGAAAATGAATCTACAGAGCTAATTTCATCAAAAGACACTGACGAACTAACATCACTGTTAGAATTTTGCTTACAGTAACTCATCTGCAAATTAGGAAATAAATTTGTTTAAGAATGTTTACAAGCTAATATGTCAAAAAGCTCAAACAGTGTTATTTATTTTGCTTTTACTAAGCGTTAAGTACTTAAAAAGTTTTCAAATTAATTTACCTAAAGTACTCACTAAAATGTGCAAAAAAATAGTTGTAAAATAACTAGCTTATAAAAAAATATAATTTTGTCGGGATATTGCACTGTTTTACTAAACTAGCTTATGTGCTTCAGAAAGTTAGCTTAAAAAAATGAAACCTAACCGGCTGCATTTGTATTAGTACCTACTGTATTTAACAAAACAAATAACTGGTTTATGTTTTCTAACGAATTCTATGAAGTGGTTTATTTTCCTGAAAAAGCCTAGTTAACGCAATCTCCGCAAATATACAGGGTGCTTCACGGTGAGTGGCCTATTAGACGTTTCTGGAGAACTATATCTATTTAAATTCTGAAAATTTGTATCCGCACGTTTTTGATACTGATCTTTCTAACTAAAATATTTTTAATTAGCCTGCACCTTCGGTTATACCGGAAGTCGACACAAACTTTGTTTTTTTAAATCGAACACCCTGTATATTATTAGCTTTTTGAATTGCACCTTCAATTTAAGGGCCACTTCATGACAACATAGTCGGGCTAGTTTGTACCGTTTCGGATTGATTCGCCGTTTTGTAGAAAAAGTTACGATTGGAGCGCTTTAGAAAAATTCCGATATCTTTAAAGACATGCAAGACAGAAACATGCGGTTTTCACTATCCAATAGAGCGTAAAAATTTCTACATACTGTTATAAACACAATACGATTTTAAGATAACTGTTATTTATAAAATACATTTGAATTTGAAAATTTTCAATCAGGATAAATTGATTTTTTTAATAAAAGGGTACCCATATGTCCCCAGCATCTGATTTGGCGTTAAATTCCCTATCTTCTAAGTATACATTACCCTATACCTATCTCTTATAGTTTTCTTTGAAAATTGATTTGAAAATAGTAATGGTCAGCGGGATAGCGCCAACCTTAGACTACTTCTGCCTTTAATGAATGTCTTATTTTAAAAGGACATACAGTAACTTGCAGTTCCAACTGATTCCTTTTTTTGATAACTTTCCGACCTATATTGGGTATTTCCTATAGCTAAAAAGGACAGTTTTTGAGGTATTTAGAGACATTCAAAAACATAACACAGCATAATTTTTCCTTATACTATGGTTGAACGTCAACGTTAAGGCAAGTGTGCCATGATGAACAATTTATATTACATACTTATCATTCTAAATTATTCGATAAATGTACTAATGTACTAATGTTCACAGTTAAGATGGAAAATCATTATTCCAATGCAGATTATTTGAATTTACTTTACATCCATAGAGAATGTAACCGAATTATTAGTAGAACATGTAGAAGGTTTAATGAGTTAAATCCTAATCTGCCACCCATGAGTGAAAAGAAGTTTAGAAGGATTGAGTCAAATTTCCTAGAATTTGGTACTTTTAAAACACCCAAATCGAATACCAGTCCAGTGACTAGAGATGAAGATAACGAAATAACTGTCCAGGCTTATTTCGAAGCATATCCACATGCCTCTATTTACACTGCAGTGAACGACATAGGTATTCCTTACTCCTCTGTGGAAATAGTCTTGTGGAAGCACAAAATGCACAATTATAAGTTTACTTTAGTGCAAGCTCTGCATCCAGAAGATGCTAGTAAAAGGGTCCAGTTTTGGGAAACGATGTTAATTCATATTCAAGGAGATGATGACTTTAATATATATATATATATATATATATATATATATATATATATATATATATATATATATATATATATATATATATATGAGCTGATGAATCAAAATTTTCTCATGATGGAATTTTCAATAGACATAACAGTCATCTTTGGGCAAATCAAAACCCTCACGCTATTAGGGAAAGGGGATTTCAAGTAACATTTAGTTTCAATGTGTTTTGTTTATTAAAAGGTATTAACTTTTTTTATCATATTTATGATGGAACCTTAACTTCTAATCGTTACATGGAAATATTAAGAATAATAGTTACAGACTTTTTATACAATTTACCATTATCAGAATATAGAACTTGTTGGTATCAACATGACGGAGCTCCTGCTCCCTCTACACGAGAAATGTCTAACACACTCGACGATCTATTTGAAGATAGATGGATTGGAAAGTGCGCTCCCTGGATATGGTCCGCAAGAAGTCCAGATCTTACCCCGCTTGATTTCCATCTTTGGGGAAAGATAAAAACCAAAGTATATGAAACGCCCGTCAATTAACGCGAAGAATTAGAAATCAGAGTAAGAAGGGCGTTTGAAGAGTTAGATAGGAATGAGATTCTGTCAGCAACCACTAGCGGCATTACGACACAAATATTAAAATGTTTGAGTGTTAATGGACAACATTTTAAGCAATTACTAGTTTAGGAGGTGTGAGTTGTTTTGTTACTCGTCTTGTAATAATACTTATAGGATTTATAAGATTGTGTAAGGTAATAATATCACTGTTGTTATCGCTAGAAATTTTTTTAAATTAAAAAAAAATATATTAATTACATCATTTTCAAACACAGTAACAATATTTCTTTATTATAATTTTTTACTTGAACATGAAATATTTTTGTTTGTACTGTATTTTTTTTGTTACGTACAAAAAAAATGACACCGCCCTGCTAACAATTACTATTTTCAAATCAATTTTCTAAGAAAACTATAGGAGATACGTGTAGGGTAATGTATACTTAAAAGATAGGGAATTTAACGCCGAACCAGATGCTGGATACATATGGATACCGTTTTATTAAAAAAATCAAGTTATCCTGATTGAAAATTTTCAAATTCAAATGTATGTTATAAATAACAGTTATCTTAAAACCGTATTATGTTTATAACAGTATGTAGAAATTTTTACGCTCTATTGGATAGTGAAAACCGCATGTTTCTGTCTTGCATGTCTTTAAAGATATCGGAATTTTTCTAAAGCGCTCCAATCGTAACTTTTTCTACAAAATGGCAAATAAATCCGAAACGGTACAAACTAGCTCGAATTTGTTGTCATAAAGTGGCCCTTAAATTAAACGTGTAATTCAAAAAGCTAATAATATACAGGGTGTTCCATTTAAAAAAAAAGTTTGTGTCGACTTCCGGTATAACCGGAAGCTCAGGCTAATTGAAAATATTTTAGTTAGAAAGATAAGTATCAAAAACGTGCGGATACAAATTTTCAGAATTTAAATAGATGTAGTTCTCCAGAAACGTCTAATAGGCCACTCACCGTGAAGCACCCTGTATATAGAAAGTTAATGGTGCCCAGATTAACTATGGCTATAAGCTAAAATCTATTTCAGTTTAAGTGGGTATCTTATAAAGCACCGGCAGCAGGTTTTTAAAATTATAGCACCAAAATTTTCCAATTATCTTTTAAAACTAAGTTTTTAAGGAAAATAGCAGACCTAAAACTACTCGTTTTTTGAAATATTATTTCCTTTGGTATATTTATTGTGGTCATCGAGTATAAGAAAGTTGCTGAATTAATAACTGATAGTAGTAGTATTTACGCATGAGTAAACAACCGGTTAGAATATTTTCCCATTTATTTTTACAGGGTGTTTATATATGCTTTCTGACTGCGGAAGCACTCGAACACAAATGAGTCATTTATGTCAAATTGAGAAAAGCTTATAAAAAATATTAGAATCACCCAAACCTGAAGCAAAACAATCCAGATTAAATATGCCTATATTTCAAATGTAAATGCGTCAGATTTTTGAAAATTGAAGGGCTCATAATTTACCTCATAAACAATAAATTCAGAATTGATAATTCAAAAAGGTTCGATAGCAAAAACAGCAAACATTATGTTGAAGATTTATGTTTGTTTTGTAAAGACTGGGATGAATATATATTTATTTTATCGTTTATTCGTATTCCTAAAATTTATTTTGTTTTAAATTTGATTCGTATGAAGGTTCTTAACTAAGTTACACTCGTGCTCTAAGCGAAAATGCTTTTGTTTTGAGGATGAGCAATTGTTTTATTATAATTTTATGACCTACGTGCAAAATTAGATTATTTCAGGCAATCAAGCAAATTGTATGTTAAATAATTCTTTTCACATGGTTGTTTTGTAAAACAAACAAACACGATCATTCGTCATTTAAAAACTGAGATGTCTTGTTTGAATATTTGAGTTTTTAAACATATTTTAGTATTTGATTATACTTAAACACCTTGTAAAACTGTTTATTAAAATATCTCACAAATTGTCGGTTCACGTTAAGATATTACTACTGCCAGTTGATATACCTATCTATTGCACTAGAACTGAAACATCGCACAAAAATCGTCTTGTAGCCTTTAGTAATTATTTGCTAAAGTTATAGTGTTTTAAAATGGCGGCCAGTTTAACACATTAAAGTACTTCAAGATATTTTCACTGTATATTACTCTAAGAAAAACTGAAATATAGTATCATGTTTGAAATTAAAATGATAGTCATTTATAAGATGGAAATCGCTAAAATATAGATATGGTTTTAAACCACAATCACCACACATCCCTGCTCAAAAATATCAAATGGTGAAATTTTTATTTTATTACGCCAGAAACTGCTCCATATTTCATACTACGAACATTTTTGTAAACTTTTGTAAGTGTAAAAAATATAAAAACCAGTGAATACATTAGGAACCGACAAATGCAATAATTTATGGGTCTTGCTTTTAAAAAAATAAAGTTATTTGCTCATAGTACTCTGTGGATAACACCCTCAACAGTTAAAATGATTGAAATAGTCACAATAAATTTAGACGTTTCTTTTAAAAAAATCTTGATATTATTTATGGTTTCTTTGTAAAATAACTATTAACTAACGGATCACAGTGTACGCAAATATAGTGTGCGCACAAATATTACAGTGGCAATAGTTAATTTTAAATTTTCAGTATTATTATTTATTATTCAGAATGAACAAATTTACCTAATCTAGAAATATTATTATATAATTCTAGTGGTCGTTTCTTTATAAACATATGCACCTACTTGTGGCAGGGTAAAAGGTATAAATCTTTTTTCTTTGCCAATTTTAATTATCTTATATACCTACCAGTCTACCTTGTCTTAGATTGTAAGTTCCTCTCGAAGAAAGGTTGGTTATTTTTTTTGATGGTTGACCTAAAGAATATTAACAACTATTTAGTAAATATATAAAACAGGAAATTATGTTATATGTACTTATTATTCCCAGCAGTTTTATTAGTTGTACCAAGCTACAATGTTTAGTATAAAAATGAATTTAAGAAAAATGTTTGTCGGCAACACAATTTGTTGCTCAGATGTTATTGAGAGCTATTTTTTATTTTTATGTTTGATAGGACAAATTTACCACCTGTTTGATTACAAGTTATTTAACTGATTCTCAAATAGTACTTGTATATGAGTTTGATAGGTTTAGTTTAGTTTTGTTTTTTACCTTATTTAACATGAGCCTATTTTCGCGACGATAGCTAAACACCGATGCTAGGGAATAGATAAATTTCACCACCCGGGAAAATTTGCCAAACCTCTTCCCTCTATAAAGAGTGTATAATATTTAAAGTGTCTAACGTCGTATGGTACACATAATCAACGAGAGTTGAAAAAATAGTAACAGCTTGAAAAATGATTACCTGATTTTGGTCAAACCTAGTAGGTATTTTTTGTGTAAATAGCTCAAAAAATTTCCTAAATCAGCCCAAAAGCAGTCTTTCCAAAAAAAGAAAGACTCGATTCTACTTTTGAATTTTTTTGGAACTACAAAACTACAAAACTAAAGTTTTCAGGTTAATGTTAAATTAAATTATGGGCATCTAAAAATTTTTTCTGAAAAGTCGTTAATATACGTAACGCACTTCCTGCGCTTGAATTTTTTATACATGAGGCTAAAGGATCGAATATGGCATTGCAAAAACTTTGCGCCGTTTTTACCAGGTGGCGTTTTACTTCCATTTCCACCCTGTAAAGTGACTGATCTAAAATCACAATAGTCGGTGCTTGTTTTTTTTTTATGTATGGCGCCTGAATAAAAGGGGGGATGTCACTATTATTAGGTAGCCTATTATATTTTTTACATTGCGCTGTAACATGTCAAATTAAAGAAACCTACATTACTAACTGCTAATTAAATCTCCAAATACTTCTCAAACTTTAAAAACATTATTACGTGTCATTATAGACCTTATAAGCACATTTTCCTATAAAACACATTATAAAAAATTTGGGCAGTGGCGACTCAAGGATGACTTAGCAAAGTCACATGTTAATGGCTGATTTTTTCGTATCAATTTTAGATTACCCGAACATTTTTTATTGGCAAAAATTTTAACTTAAAAAATCCACAGGTGAGATGATCAACAAAACTAATTCCTAAAGGTGTTAGTATTGTTGCTATTCCTTTTATTTACAACTATTGTTAATTGTAACATACACATTAGCTTGAAGGGCTACTAAAGTCATTCATTACATTACATGTTTGGGACTTTTTACACACAAAAATTCAATTTGACCGTTCCGTTATCATTACCTATACTTCTACATGTAAGACGATGTGGAAATAATAAGTTAATGAGTAATTACCTACTGCATAAGTACACTTGGAGAACCCAAATCACCATAACACATCTTTTTAAAGACCTGACGATCGTTTCACTAACAGTGTTAGCGTCATCGGAGGATGAAAAAACAATTGAAGAATTTTTCATCCTCTGATGACGCTAACTTTGTTAGTGAAATGATCGTCAGGTCTTTAAAAAAATGTGTTGTGGTGATTTGGGTTCTCCAAGTATATTTATCAGTGCTCATCACAGGCTCCAATATTCACTTAGTATATACTGCATATTCTTATGAGTAACTGCTAACCCAAAAACAAATAAATCTTTTTTGATGTTAAAAGCTAAATTATTTTTTAATTTATCAAATACAACATGAAAGGTACTAACTATAATATAAGGGTAGAATTAGGCTATTTTAATAAGTACTTACCTGAATTTTTAATAGCCATCGACACTAACATCTTTCCACGGCGTTTTATTTTCGACGTCATTCGTCCTTGAACCACTAAACGCAACTTCAGAATACAAAAGATACATTCAGAATACATGTGAGTAGTACAGGTCTGGTTCACGGAAACGTAGAAAAACATGTGAGAGGCTATTAATAGTACGCAACTACATAGGCAACGCTGCTGGGCCGAACAACGTGCTAAGCATATCACGTATATATCAACGGGGCTAAATAGCGATATATTAATATATAGAGGGCCATACAAAGTATTCAAAATGTATAAAACTTTAGTCTTTCTTCCGACATTACCCCTCTCTGGTTGCTCATTAAAGTGCTAAACAAAGTAGCGAAATACACGTATTTAAATCGTTACATACTTTTCCTAAGCGACGGGTGGAACAACGCTCCGTCCATATAGTGGGCTACATAACATGCCATTTATACGTATATATATATATATATATATATATATATATATATATATATATATATATATATATATATATATATATATATATATATATATATATATATATATATATATATATATATATATATATATATATATATATATATATATATATATATATATATATATATATATATATATATATAAACATAAAAAATGAAACTGACCCCGGATATGGGTCGTAGGGGTCCTAGTTCGCGCTCATTAAAAAAAAATTTTGCAAAGTCTCACCATCGATACCTCTCTATTAGTTAATTTTTTTAAAATAAATTTTTAGTGAATTTTTATTTTAAAAAAATCACTAAAAACACTATGAAACTGTGCCAGATCAAATGAATCATCATTGTTCTGTGTAGGAACCACTTACTTAACACTTCGTTTAGTCACACTATTTATTTTTGTGACAGAGCCCATTTAGTGGCTAATGTAATAGTCGCTTACACAACTTTCTAACCAGACCACTGAGTAATATGGTCTCCATTAAATCAAATGCGCATTATAAAGTGGATACATTCACCTCGTTCTAGACACTTGCTTGGCTTCCCCTAAAATCCACTAGCCTAACTAAATAACTCTGCGGTTCTAATTTATTATGGGCCTTTAGCTGTTGCTTCGCATATTTTCCACACTACTAGGTACACGCTGACATTACGCGGTCTTGCGAGGCCATAAAATTTGAGAAATAACTGCCGCAGTTTCTGTAAATACAAGCAAGCCCGTGTTGTACCAGAGTTATGTTTATTGATGTTTTCGACAATCTTGTGATTCATATATACCGGTAATTAATCATCACAATTAACATCTATCAAACAAAAGACTATCGATAAATTGGAAAAATGGGCTGATAACGATAGATTGAACTTTTCCTGTTCCAAATCAAAGTTTATGATTTGTTCAAAAAAGAAAAATCATTCAGTTACTCACCACACTCTCAAGCTACGGGGAATGATTCTTCAAGAGGTTACAATGCATAGATTTCTGGGAATAACCTTTGATTCAAAGCTTAACTGGAAGGCTCACATAAATGTACTCAAAGCTGATTGTATTATTAGACTAAACATTTTGAAAACTCTTGGACACTATAACTGGGGTGCTCGTGAATCAGTCTTGCTAAGTATTTTTAAATCACTGATAAGATCAAAAATTGACCCATGCTCAGCTATTTGTATTTCCGCAAGCAAATCAACTTTAAAACCACTTGAAGTTATTGTAAATCATGCACTTAGAATGGTCACAGGTGCTTTTCGAACAAGTCCAGCGGAAAGCATTTACCGAGAATGTAACGAGCCCCCAATTAAGTTAAGAAGAGAAGAATTACTCTTAAAATATGCGGCTAAGATATTAGCAAACCCAAACAATCCAGTCTACAAATTCTTGTCACAGACCAACTTCAACAGACTCTATGATGCGAACGTTTCAGCACAGCTACCGTTTTCTTTACATATAAAGAAGCTATATCATATTTTCAATCCAGATCTGACAAATCATATATGCAATGGTGCTATTTCTCCATGGACCATTGTTTTTCCACCTACTGATACGACTTTTTTATCGCATAAATCGAATGTATTACCAGCTGAATGTGTCAATAGATTATTTTAAGAGATTATATCTAGATATCGATATGATATAATTCTTTACACTGATGGATCAAAAAGTGAAATTGGTGTCGGATGTAGTATCACTTCTGCACTAAAGGAAGAATCATATCACTTACCGTCAATATGTAGTAACTATACAGCAGAACTATACGCCATAATGAGAGCAACTAACACATTCGTCAACTCTCATTTCAATAACGCCTTAATATGCACCGATTCTCTTTCGTCGATTATATCACTCACAAACCTTTACCCAAAGGACCATCTTGTAATCCAAGTACAAGAATCTATTCATTGTGCCTGGCAATATGGCAAATCTATCAGACTTACCCATCACACTGTGGCATTAATGGAAATGAAAATGCAGACGAATGTGCCAGGAATGCTGTCTTAATTGATACTGTAATTCCTCTTCAACTTTACTCCGACGTTTTTGCATAGATAACAAATTTTTATAGACGTAAATGGCAAATCCATTGGTCTTCGCTAGGCAACAAACTGCGAGAAGTTGAACCAACTGTGGCAATCAAGAAACTTCCTGATTTATCTCACAGGGAAGAAGTGATTATCAGAAGACTTCGAATTGGCCACTCTCTACATACAAATGGTTATCTCTTAAATCAACAGCAACGTCCTTATTGTGAGCTCTGTGACCGACCAATTTCAATTTTTCACATTCCATTAGAATGTCCCTTATATGCCTGTCCACTATTTGAAAATTTTGGTAAAAGAAACTTATCTGAAATTTTAGGTCTAAATTTGACGAATGTAAACTGTTTACTTAGATTTTTAAGACAGTCTAATTTATATAATAGTATTTAAGTCTATTTATTAGTTCCTCTTTTTATATATATAATTTTGTTGTGTAATTATTTAAAGTGTCGTTAGTGTCAATGACCTTAGTTGTTAAGGCACTTATTTTATTAAAAAAATTATAGAAGTAAACAATGCAAACTTTCCATAGAAATTTATTATTATCTATATTAGCTAATTTCGTAGAAAAAATTCGTTGATGGGGAGATCGCGAATTTTTCAAAAATTTCTTCAAATGAGCGTCAACTATGCTTTCTATAGTCTGAGAGGTAGCGTCAAATTACTTACATCATTTCAACAAAGCTCACTTTTTCAGTATAGCTTGATTTTTCATTGCTTATCGAAGAGTGCCAGCTAATTCAATTGCGGAGACGAAGGGTGTTGGAAACTGCGCATCTGGTAAAATAATTTCATTTGTTGCGTCAATCCAACAAGATTACAAAACTATAAATAGTTTATTTATGTAATAAAGTCTGGACGCAGCAAGTGGTAGTGAATTTCCATAGAAATGATCTGGCACCAAACATTTATTTTTATAAAATGCTTATAACTATTCTCTTCCAACGTAGAGATATAAATTTCAGCGTGTAGTTTACCCCTTATATGGTAAACCTACTTACCAAATTTAGTCACCATAGATTTGTTATTTTCAGAGAAACCTTTTTTTAAAGGAGAGTCAAAACATTTTCGGAAAAACTGGTCCGATTTTCTTGCCGTACGAATTTATCCCAGCCAGTTACACTTAAATCCCAATTTTGGATATATGGGAATGACAAAAAAAACAATAAAAACAGGATTTAAGGAACATGTAACAGGATTAGATAAAATCCACATACCTAGCTACAGATCAAACGTAGCTACACACATTCACAACCAAAAACACTAAAAACCAAATATCAGCTAATAAAATATACTAAAGACCACAAAAAATGGAAATATGGGAACGATAATACATTCAACAAACAAACAGTAAGAAACAATTCCAGAACAAATCCAAGTGCAAACATTTATACAACATTTATATATATATATATATATATATATATATATATATATATATATATATATATATATATATATATATATATATAGAGTATGGACGCAGCAAGTGCGTTATGGTAGTGAATTTTCAAAAAATTGTTTTTAATATCAATTATGTGTGTTTTTTTTAAGAAAGCAGGCAGCAGCAAACCAGTATACCCTATATAATAGAAACAATGTGCAATGTTTCATCAAAATGACTTTATTGTTTGAAAATGTACCTTATAGGATAATAGCAATTTGAACTATTCAAATTTAAAGCATTTAATGAAAATTCGCTGTCATAACGCACTTGCTGCACCCAGAATTTCTTTTCTTACAAACATGCATTATATTTTGATGGAAAATGCAATAACATAAGGCCTGTTCAATAAAAAAAAAATTGTATCACCAACGACTTATGAGCCATCCTGTGATTGTAGAAATATTTTTTTAAGATGTAGCTCAAGACACCCTATAATTAATGTATACAATTTTTTTTCGTATCTTGTATAATAACGGATATATTGAGTTTTATTGATTTTTTACGAAAATATGTATGTATGTATATATATATATATATATATATATATATATATATATATATATATATATATATATATATATATATATATATATATATATATATATATATATATATATATAAACATATAAAAATCGATATTGACCCTGGATAGGTGTTCTAGGGGGCGTAATTAGCGCTCATTTGATGAAATTTTTTCAAAGTTCAAAAGTCGGGATCTCCTCATTACTGATTTTTTTTTAAAAGAAAATTCATTAAAATTGCAGCTCACCCCAGATCGGGATTCTGGGGCACCTAGTTTGTGCACAATTTAAAAAAATGTTTCAACGAGAATTCGTTAAATTAAAAAAGTCTGGGCACAGCAAGTGCGTTATGGTAGTGAATTTTCATAGAAATGATCTGGCACCAAATATTTTTAATAATTTTTTTTCTTGTAACATAGAAATAACAATTTTGTTATATAATTTTCTTTTAAAATCATAAACTGACGTACCAAATTTGGTTACCATAGCTTTTCTATTTTTTGAGATAAAATTATTTTCCGAAACAAAACCCAAAATTTTTCCGGAAAACCTGGTTCTATTTTCCAGGCTAACGAACTTATCCAAGCCACTTACAAAATGATGGTTATATATATTTATTGATTTATTTATTTATTTAAAGAAATAAATATATAAAAAAGTCTGGACGGCGCAAGTGCGTTATGGTAGTGAATTTTCATAGAAATCATCTAGCACGAAATACTTTTTTGTTCTTTTGACATAGAAATATAAATTTTGGTATAGAGATTTCTTTTAATATCGTAAACCTACGTACCAGATTTGGTTACCATAGCTTTTCTATTTTTTAGATAAATATTTTTTTCTAAAGCAAACTCAAAATTTCTCAAAGGAAGGCACATGCTGAATTTCATTAGAATCGGTCCATTATTTTTTTAGTTATCGGTGTGACATATATATATATATATATATATATATATATATATATATATATATATATATATATATATATATATATATATATATATATATATATATATATAGTTATATATATAAACATATAAATTTTGAAACTGACCCCGTATATGGGTTCTAGGGGTCCCAGATCGCGCTCATTTGACATTTGACAATTTTCAAAATTCAAAAGTCGGGGTCCCCTCATTTTTCGTAGAAAATTCACTAAAATTAAAACTGACCCTGGATATGGGTTTTAGGGGTCGTATATATATATATATATATATATATATATATATATATATATATATATATATATATATATATATATATATATATATATATATATATATATAAACATATACATTTTGAAACTCACCCCGGATATGGGTTCTACGGGTCCTAGATCGCGCTCATTTGAAGACATTTTTTTTAAATTCAAAAGTCGGGATCTCCTTATTAGTGAATTTTTTGTAAGAAAATTCACTAAAATTAAAACTGACCCTGGATATGGGTTTTAGGGGTACTAGTTCGCGCTCATTTGAAGAAATTTTTTCAAAATTAAATAGTTGAGATCTCCCTATTAGTGAATTTTTTCTAAGAAAATTTTAGTGAATTTTTTTTCTAAGAAAATTCACTAAAATTAAATGTAACGGAAAACTTCTTAACTCAGAGGCTGGTGAATTATGTGGCTAATAAAGCGGTTAGTTTTCTCAAAAATCAAACTGCTGAATACTATCTAAAGAAAAGGTTTACTTTACAAAAGTAGGTAAAACCTTTGACAAATTATATTCTAATTAGATAATTTCCGTTTAGCTGGCATCATTTCAACCTATTCAGGAAAGGTGAATATTAGCGGAGATATGAATCGAAACTAATGAAGAAGGATTCATTAATCATCGTGCTTGTAATTATGTTCTCTTATTAGATTTAGCATCAAACTTCTTGATAGATGAATCAATAATTCATACACGTCACTTCCGTTATGCATTCCATGAAGTGAGGAAGTTCTGCCCTGCCTTTTGACAGCTTATCTCACCTTCTTCATGGATATACACGTTATTGCTCTCAAAATGTGATGACTACTCCAGAGCTGCCGCCTTTTACTATACAAGCAGTACCATAATAAATCTGCACTACTGCTAACTTTGTTATTAGTGAAATTTCATTAGGAAAATTCACTATTAGAGAGGTGTCGATAGTGAGACTTAAAGTGTTTATATATATATATATATATATATATATATATATATATATATATATATATATATATATATATATATATATATATATATATGTGTGTGTGTGTGTGTGTGTATTCAACAGATAACTCAAAAAATACCTAATTGATTTGGACCAAATTTGGCAATTACCCTAATTTGCTACTGGCTTGGATATAAGTTCGTTGATCAAATCTTAACGGCCAATTTTTCTTAATAAAAAATAATTTTTACATAGTAAGCTGCATCATTTTATCATTTTCAAACAGTATGGATACAACAACCGTAAATAGTTGTTGGAAAGGGTCTGGGTGCAACAAGTATGTTACGGTAGAAAATTTTCGTAAAAATGTTTCAAATCTGATAGTCCAATAAATTTTCCATTAAGCTAGAATCATTTGAACCACAGTAACACCATGTAAACGCACCGTGGGTACTAAATTAAAGAAAAATAACATAACGAGCTTCGCGAATAACTACAAATTTGTTTTAAAAAACCTTTTTTGTTGTTTATTGTTTGCAACAACTGGATGGGTTGACTAAAACAAAACCATCCAAGCAATTAATAAGAAAAAATACCTGCCATATTTATAATATAACAGGTACATTCCCTTTGTAAATAATTAATTTTTTTCTGAAAAACTTTTGTATCTTTAATGAAATTTGTAACACAATTTTTTTAAAGACACCTGCAGTACTTACATATTATATCTATATCTATATATATTATATAGAGCTAAAAATTTTAATTTTTTAGCTCCATATAATATTTTTTTTCAAATAATCGCTAACTGTGATTCTCAAACCGATCTGCAAGGTCCATTTAGATTTAAAGAATTAGTTTTAATAATATATCTTACTCATAGTGTACAATTCTTATGAAAATTCTCTACTATAACGCACTTGCTGCGTCCCGAAATTTTATTGGATTTGCAACGTCGGTTAAATTAACAAACTTGTCTTTTTTTTCGGCGATAACGGTGATGTAAACCAACAAAAAAAGGAATTGACAAAAATAAGTTTTTTAAATAAAACAACCTGTACAGGTGTCACCGAGAGTGGAATCGATCGATTTCACAAAAAAGTAGCCATTGAAGATTTTTTAAAATTTGGTCATGTATTAATATCGAAAGAGGCGACTGCTAAAATATTTTCAAAGGGGTGCCATTTCCGGTTATACTGAAAGTTGGTATCAACTTTGTCATTTCAAATGAAATACTATATATATATATATATATATATATATATATATATATATATATATATATATATATATATATATATATATATATATATATCTTTTTATATATTTCAACAACACACCACGAGGGATTACCGCCTAAATACTATCGTACCGTGGATGTCGACAAGAAGGAAAGAGGCAACTAAATAATTCTGGACTTGAAGGTTTGGAGGTTCGGAGGAGAAGGAAAAGCATGTGCCGGCAAGGAATTCCACAACTTGAAAGTCCTCATGACAAAAGAGCGGGCATAACAAGATGTTCTATGTCTGATGACCCGCGCAGTAAAAGGGTGCGTTCGCTCTGTTCCCCTGTTGGGGACAGCAGGTGGAGGAACTGTGGAAGAAAGCTCCTCTGAGTAGTGCCCGTGCAGATATCTATAAAAGAGAGAGAGAGAGAATGAGAGAGGTCACCAACGGCACGTCGGTGGGCAAGGGATGGCAGCCTTTGGGTGAGGGTAGGGTCACCGATGATATGTACAGCTCTCTTCTGAATTGAGTCGAGGACAGCGAGTGTAGAAGCGGCAGTGGCACCACAGATGTGGAAGCGGTATTCGAGGTTTGGTTTTATTTGTGAAGTACATAAGGTATAAATATTATCTGGTGAAAAGTATTTGCGAGCCCGGAAGAGGAAACCTAATTTCTTAGCAGCCACTTCTGCAATTGATGTGGCATGTTGGTGCCAATAGAGATTTCAATCCACAGAAATGCCAACAAGTGAAAATGACTCATTACTTTGAATAACTTGGGTGTTCATTGTGATGGGTCTAGGGCTGCTGTATCACTTATGAGATAGAAAGCAAGACTCAGATTAGGTGAGGTTGAATTGTACAAAATTTCCACTTCCCCAGTCTAATATTTTTTGGAGGTCCACGGAGACAGAACCCTCCATGAGTCTGCGATCCTCATCTAATTGGGCTAAAGAGACAGGCTTAAAATATTGTTTATTGAGTGGAGGTTTATTAAGCAGCGCTGCATGCTAGACCTGGTCGAATGCTTTGGATATGTCTAGAGCGACAATCTGGCATTTACCGTGTAGTTCCATAGACTTGTTCCAAGAATGGGTGACAAAGGAAAGGAGATCGGCAGTTTTCCAGTTACTAGGGAATATGCCTCTTTTGTAAGATGTCTGAAACAGACGAGCCAGAACAGGATAAATTTCTGGTGCGCATTTTTTAGAACAATTGCTCGAATCTCGTCAAGGCCAGAGGCTGTCCTGGTATTAAGAGAGAGAGAGAGAGAGAGAGAGAGAGAGAGAGAGAGAGAGAGAGAGAGAGAGAGCATCTTTCGTACCTTTTTAGTTTTGAAAATGATATCCGTCATTTTATGCGCAACATTGGGGACTGTTGGTGGTTGAACATTTGGAGCTGAGTTGAGAGTAGAATTGCCGGCGAACAACGAGGCAAAAAGTTCAGCCTTGCCTAGGGCGGTAGAAACAATTTTATCCCCTGAAACAAGAGGTGGCAACGTGCTCTAGCAGAAATTATTCCCAATAGATTTAGCAAGAGTCCAGAAGGGTTTGCTGCCGTTGGAACTGGAGAGGACTATGTTTTTGATGTGGTTATTAAACGAGGTTTTTGCCTGAGAAGGAATGCGGACATAGCGGTTTCTTACGTCGTTAAATGCTTGACGGTTTTCTTGACTGGGATTAGGTAGAAGCGTTTTGCGAGCTTTGACCTTTTCAAGTCTGTTCTTGTCACAGCATTTAGAGAACCAGGGCTTTTGATTGGCTAAAGAGGTTTTCTGTGTACGTGGAATAATTAATTCCATGCCTGCTTGGATGATTTCGGTGACGTTTTGTGAGATATCAGAGGGGTCAGGATGAGACAAGCAGACAGACGCCCATGGAAATGAAGAAAAGTAATCCCGCATTTCGTCCCAGTTCGCGGAGTTGTAGTGCCAAACGATACGTGGGTGTGATGACTGTGCTACATGCGGATGCATTGCGCAGGAAGCAGTGACCATGCCGTGTTCTGAGCGACCAAGAGGGGTGGTGACTGATGCTTTATAGAATTCAGGTTTTGTAGTAAGAAGGAGATCCAAGGGATTTGAGCTGTGTGTTGGGATGCGAGGAAAATAAGTAGGTTTCTGAACTATATCGGCTAAAGAATTGCTGACTGTGAAGGCCTCCGCATCCCTTCCTTGTGGATCGGGTTTTGAAGATCCTAGCCATTCTTTTTTATAGTCATTGTAGTCACCAAGAATAGTGGCCTCGGAGGAAGGATATTCATAAATCAAATGGTTGGTTTGAGAAAGGTAGTCGAAGGGCTGGACATAGTTGTTGTCAGCAGGTGACCGGTAAATGCAATAGATTAATTTAGTTGCAGCACTGAGTGGGAGTTTCCTCCAAAGTCTATATTTTCTTCCAGCTTCCAAATTGGGAAGTCTGGTGCAGGGTAGATTGCTGCGGACGTATGCGCATACACCTCCATGCAATCTAAAGGAAGTAAGGAGCCCATACTCCGGGAAATGAAGGTGATTAGTGGCTGTTTTAGCACTGATTTGGGTTTCAGTGAGGAAGAGGAGTTGAGATCTATTAGCCTAGAGGAAATGGTGGACGGAGTTCAGGTTAGAATTTAGGGCACATATATTTGAGAAGAATATGTTAAATCGTGATCCGAAAGAAGGGGTACCTTCACACCCCTCTACCGGAGATCCGAATGAAGGGGTATTTTATCTTCGGAATCTTTTGTACAAGTAGGAGCCATCACCATTTTTGTTTATAAGGAAAACTGGCTTATACACGAGAACCGGAAACGTGCGTTGGGACTTCACCGGCCATGATGTAAGGGGTGGTAGTTCCTCGAGCGTGAAAAAATACTTTACTATTTACCTTAGTTTGACCCAAGAAAACGCAGATCAGCAAAATCTTTAAAAGTAAAATTATTCGTGCTTCTTACTCATAGTTTGCAATAGAAACTCATTTAATATCTGACACTCCGTTTAAAAGATTTGGCGTCTCCAAAATTCTAAACCTGCTATTGAATGCTATTTTCGCAATTTCCTTGTATAGCTTTTGAAAGCTGTAATTATTCCGAAAACCCAACCAGCTATTAAAATTGCAAGAGACATTTTTTGTAGACAAAAGATCATTATTTAAAGTCATGATACAGGCGATTCAAAAACGCCGGTTTGTTATTTTTTTTTAAATAAAAATAATACGTGTACCCACATATCCGCCACTGATTAGTTTGTTTTCAGCAATACAACTAAATTGTGCCCCCTAACGACATCAACCAGACCTTTCGGTGTCTAACTTTTACTTCAACACGTTTCGCAGTTATTAAAATGTCCGAATTTTTTTAGAACCTTGCAGGACCGTGCGTCTGTAAATAGGCCCCACCAGCGAAAGCTTATTAAGAATTTTACTTTTGTTAAATATTATTTATTAAGACTTTACTTTAGCCATTAGCGTAGTGGACTTTGCGAAATATAATTACGGAGCGGCCTGTATATAAACCCCAAACATTTAATTCTATAGACGCCCTCGTGGCGCAGGTGTATAGGTGCCAGCCTGCTAAGCGAGAGGTCCCGGGTTCGATTCCCGGGCGAGCCAATTTGACTCTGTCTGGAAAATTTTAAAAAATATAGAATGATGGAAAAAATGTGCTAATGGCCTGAGATGCCGCAGCCAATAATATTAAACTAAAAAAAAAAAATTTAATTCTAAGGCGCATTAGAAGCGCGGTGTTTGCTGTGTCCTTTCAAACTAATATACCGAAGGTGATACAATAACAGGGCGACATCAGCCTTACATTGTGATGGTAAGCATTTATCTAGATATACTCGCTATGCCAAACTCCAGAAAATTATTTGATTGTGATGATTACGGGTACTTTGTTTTAGGTAGATCAAACCTTGGGGTATGTGAAAACTGGAACCTGCGATGAGCACTGATAAGTACACTTGGAGAACCTAAATCACCACAACACATATTTTAAACACTTTACGATCGTTTCGCCGACAACGTCAGCGTCATCAGAGGATGAAAAATTCCAAATTCTTTTAGATTTAGACAATTGGGTGTTATAACCAACCATCTTTATAAACTGGTTATACAGTGTATCCTCATCCACCGGCTATAACGAACAAGTGTGTGCGCGGACACTAACAAACCCAACAGGCGGGGGTGTTCTAGCCGCGGGGAGGCAGTCGGGAAGTGAGAAGCGAAGAGAGTGTTAGGGTAGTTTTAAGTTTAAGTTGGAAGTTAAACTGAAGACATGCTGGTGTCACCGCGTCCCATGTGTTAGGCAAGTGCAGAACGACCGCCTTTGTATTAGCACCTTGTATCTGGCCCATTGATTGATTGTGTTGTTACGTACTTCCTAGACTCTTGGCCTATGGTTACGTTGCCAGTTCTTTTGATGTGGTATGCAGCCAATGAGAGGGTTGTTAAATAAATAAGATAAAGTCAAAATTCAGGGCTCAAATATATAATCATTCGAATTCAATAAATAAAATAAAACTTAATAGCTCTATGATTTCTAATCTATCCTACTACAAAATCTACCATTTCCCGAACTGTCACTATAAGATAACGTAAAAGTTCAAACTAAAATATAATATAATCATGCGAATTAGATTACCTCCTACCATATGACATATCTCCTAACAAAATCTAATATGTGATTCTTCCTCTATGATTTCTAATCTATACTACTCTACAATCTATACTACTCTACAATTCCCGAACTGTCACTTTCTATCATCGAACTAATGAACTAACTAACCTCTTAGCATATGACATATCTCCTAACAGCAAAATTTAATGAAACTAATAACTTCTACTCTTCTTAACCCGCACTATTCGGTGATAAAAGGAAATATTAAATTGTTTCCCAAAATTGCAATTGCAGTCTTGTTTACATCAGACTCATATAAAATTAGTACATCCGCAATTAATGGATAATTATGCGAATTCCAGGTAAGCTAATGCTAACACTAATACTGTAAAAATGTGAACTCTGGTTTGAACAATTACTTATTGCCGATCCTTAAAACTATTTACATAAAATTACGACTTAGCTGTTTATTCCAGGTACGGCTCCAAGACCTTACTAATTACACTTGTTCCCATAACTAATAACTGTCCATGAATATAATTTGGTTTTCCAACTCAATCAGCTACTGATGAACGAATGTGATAATCCCATACTAGCCATACTTGGTTTTATGCATGCAGCATAACAACCAGAACCGTTCAAAAGACAGAATCCAAGCATAAGAAATCCAGAAATACTGAAATACAGGAACCCCGATACAAAAATTTACCAGGAATCAAAAAACAGGCCGGAAGAGAAAACCCTAAAATGTTCAAAATATCAAGGCAACCATGGTTATTTAATTTCAATCTCCAATCACTTACCCAGGCACAGGGGTTTCCTCACTTATACAAATAGCTTCAACTAAATTCTTAAAATCATAATTGTGAAAATTCTCTAACATTTATCTTTTCCATTTAAGTATCTTAAATATTCACTACAAGAACTTGTGAGAGAATAAAACTAAGAGTGCATAAATCAACTGAAATTTCACGCCATCCTTATCTCTTGATCGCCTGGTTGATATGAAAATTGATTAAAATAAAATCAACTGGAAGATAATTAAATACAATTTTAAAGGAAATTCAAGTTCCCTTACTCGACTATAGGGGGAGACACCTTCCGGTGGCTGGCTTTCTTATAAGAAGAAAAATAGTAAACAACAGGATAGTAAACAAATGAAGATTTTAACCAAACTATGCATCCACCTAAAGTGAAATAATAGTGTAATAATAGTATTTAGTGTTTTTAAGTGTCCAGTGCATACAGAGAGTTTGTTAAATAGGGTTTTGGTATCCTTTTTATATAGAATTTATGCAAAATAGTCATATACACGGCCAGACCGTAACAGTGTAAATAGTCATAAGCACAGTTATCTAATACCATAGAACTCAAGACCCATGAGATTTGTATATAATGTGTAACCGTGTATTAGAAATGGTATGTGGGTGAGAGTGATGTATATTGTGTAAATTGTAATATAAGTTATACATATACTTTGGTTACGTTTCTATCATTGCTCCACTAATTAATTACCTAATTATAATAACCCCAGTGACGGTCTTACGGGTTATAGTGTTAATTTTATGAAATATGGCAAAGTCTAGCGGGCGTCTTTATCTACCACGAATGTGTGGCATTGATTGTAGTGTGGCAAATGGAGTTTAGAAACTTTATACTGTTGCATTTGTTGGCCATTTAAGCAGACAAATAACCATAAACAGAAACGCTCAGGGGTCGGAAATAAATTCGTGTAATTTATTTTCGGTGAAGGTTCCGCCGCCTGCGGAAAGAATATTAAAAAACCCGGGACTAAGATAAACGTTTGATATATAAATTGTCTTGCTTTACGGGAGATGTATACGCACACAACAAGGATTTGATAATACGGAATGCCATCTAAAAGCGAATCTCATTTCATGCGACAAATGAGCTTTCTGATATTGACAATAATTGGATTTGCTTCCTTAGAAGTAGATACAGGGTGACTTACTTGCACATAACTAAGTTAAGATTGTAACTCTCGATAAACACTGATAATTTGTATTAAATGTTCAATATATAGAGTATTCAAATTCAACACACAGCCAATTTGTTTGCAATTTATATGGACTAAATAAATTAAAAACAGGTAATGAGGCACGATTTGTCATGTTTTCGAAAGCATACGTTTGTAGTTCCAGCAATGTTGATGATACATTTAAAATTAAAGTTAAAAATATTGACGGATCGAGATTGCCGCCGTGTGAGACTGAGTTAATGCAACACATTTTAAGAGCCGCTTACATCGCCAGCATTTGGCGTAATGCGCATTACAAAATAATAAGAGAACTATCACCAATGGATCACGACTGAAAGAGCAGTGACAATGTTTATGAATTTCATTGGTTTGAAGGTGATCAGTTACCCCAGCTAATCAACGACGTCGTCATTCAACCCGCACAGAAAAATTTAGATTTGTAAATAATACTATTGGTAAATTGAATTATAAGATTGAAATTACATAATTTCACTTATTTTTTATATAATCAATCAGAATCTCAGTCTAAAATATCAGTTATATATTTCAGATCACGAAAGTGAAACTCGTGAATTCGAAGATTCAGAGGAAGAATTGGATTTTGAATGTGATAGAAAAAACAAATTTTTAATATTGTTGCGTTTTCTCCGGGTTCTGGATAAGTGAGACTTTTTAATTTTAACAAAACAACTTTATTTACTCTCTAAATATGGATACAATAAAAGTTCTAGAATGTCTCTCTCACAAAACACTTAGTATATCTGGCCTTACAATCACTAATTTGGACAAAAGTCACTAATACACTGAAACTACAGTCGCTACTCTATAACACTTCACACTAGTTACTGCTTCTTCGAGTCAGTTCAACATTCTCTAACTGAACTGTACTGCGCTGGCTTGCTTTCCTCTTTATATACACGTCGTACCTTCTACCTTGTTTCGCGAGCCTTTCATTCCAGAATATTCCAGGACCTTCTTTTGCTAGAAGGTTCTGTGAATACAGATCGGTCCCGTGTGTATACAGGGGGATGTATATACAGGCTGATCCAAATGTGGGCATCACTCCTATGTTACACAAGAGGTGTTTCTCGTAATATAAGATCTCTCTGCGTATACAGGGTGTAAGGGTTCTCTGCGCATACAGGGTGTGTATACAGGGTGTTCGCAATGTGTAGACCTCAGTTATCCGTTCCGACGGGGTACAAATTGGTAACTTCGTTATTTCTGGTCCTAGAGGGTTGAGACTTCGCCTGAGGGGGGTCACCCCAGGCACCCCCAGGGGTGGGGGGGTGCGAAGGCGGTGTTGCCAGATTGTGCAAAAATTTCCAGGCGTTGGGGAAGTTCTGGAGATGTGGCAACACCGCACCTACATCTATTGAAGTGCTTTGTAACAATATATACATATATTCTTTGTATAGAATAATCATCAACTATACGTTTGTTTTAATAGTTAATTTTAGTGAATTTTCTTAAAACAAATTCACTAATGAGGAGATCCCGACTTTTGAATTTTGAAAAAATTTCTTCAAATGAGCGCTAAGTAGGCCCCCCAGAACACATATCCGGGGTCAGTTAAAATTTTTATATGTTTATATATATATATATATATATATATATATATATATATATATATATATATATATATATATATATATATATATATATATATATATATATATATATATATATGTATCACACCGATAACTCAAAAAATAATCGGCCGATTTTGATTAAATTTTGTGAATAAATTCCCTTTGCAAATGGCTTGGATAAGTTCGTTAGCCAGGAAAATCTGTCTAGGTTTTCCCGGAAAATTTTGTGTTTTCTTTCGAAAAAAATTTATATCTCCGGAATTAATAAAGTAAGGGCAACCAAATTTGGTGCGCGGGTTTATATCCTTATAGGTAAGCTACATTGTATGTCAAAAGACAAAAAAGTTATAGGCATTTAAAGAAAACTAAATTGGGGTTTTTCCAAAACGTCAAAGTTGCGATTTAAACGTCAAAATTGGCAACATTTAGGAAAAGAACTTGAATCTAATACGGGCTATGGAAATAAAATGTCTCAAGAAAAATGTTTTACAAACCCTGAAGTCTTAGTTTCAACCGTCATTGTCCTTCATTTTAATAAAATGTTTCCAGAAAATTCATTTCAAATAGACCCTTTCTCTGACGCTTGACAGTAGTCTTAGCTATAGAGTTTATCGTTTAATGGTATATAATTTTTGTAGAATTTTCGTAAAAAAAATCAATAAAGCTCAATATATCTGTTATTATACAAGATATGAAAAAAATTTGTATATATTAATTATAGAGTGTCTTAAGCTACATCTTAAAAAATTATTTATACAATCACAGGGTGGCCCATAAGTCGTTGGTGATACAAATTTATTATTTTTTTAATCAAACACGCCGTATGTTATTGCATTTTTGCATTTTCCATCGAAATATAATGCATGTTTGTAAGAAAAAAATTCTGGACGCAGTAAGTGCGTTATGGTAGCGAATTTTGATCAAATGCTTAATATTTGAATAGCCCAATATGCTATTAACCTATAAGGTTGACCAAGAAACTAGTTTTTTCGGGAACACTTTAAGTTTACTTTCGAAAATTTTTGTACATTTTCAAACAATAAAGTTATTTTGATGAAACATGGCACATTGTTTTTACTATAAAGATTATATTGGTAACCATATTTGATGCCTGCTTTCTTAAAAAAAACACACATTATTGCTATTAAAAAATAGTTTTATGAAAATTCACTACCATAACGCACTTGCTGCGTCCAGAGTGTTTTAATGTTTTTGTCGTAATATTATCCCGTTTATGTTACACTTTATTAAATAAATAAATTGTCTGTTAATATAATTATATATATATATATATACATATATATATATATATATATATATATATATATATATATATATATATATATATATATATATATATATATATATATATATATATATATATTATCAATAAAAATACCAATTAATAACTTATAATTACAAATTATAATTTCACATAGTTTTCTGATATTTTAAATAATAATAATGGGAGGAGAAGAGCGAGCATGCCGCCTGTAACGCCGCCGGCACGCACGAAATTTTTATCTTTAATCTTTTTTCGCCGACTGACGGGCGTTGTTCTACAAAACAGTTGACTGACTATTTTTTTAATGTTAAACAGATCAATATATACCCACAAAAAAAATTAAAGCTTTGTAAATAAATTGCACATTATTTATTTTTCATACACACATTCGAACTGACTGACCAGCTCTGTTCCCGTATGCAGCTGACTGACTGACATAACTTTTATTGTTATACAATATAGAATCTGTATAACGATTATCAGCTTTTGTAAATTCAGTTTATTACCCCGGTGAAATCGACATCTTTGTTGGCGCACCTGTTCTAAGATTCGGTTGACTGACCAGAATATGTGTACGTTCACAGCGTACCTAATTAACTATAAAAAAATTAGCTTTAGTAAATTCAGAGAATTTTTTCACATCTGGCTCTCCGTCTATAAGCTGATACTGGTTTATCAAATTCACGATCCTTAAAGCTGTCACTAACGAAAGCATTGTGTACGAAGCATTATAATTTATTTACTTGTTATACCAGTCAGGTGCATATAGATGTAGCTTTTTTTAAAAAGGTGTACATATTGATATATACGCTACTTTTAGCTTCGAAATTAATTCCCACAAAATTAAATGTCGCCGTTGCTAAAGCATACGCTTTATAACTCAAATGTCATGAAGCGAAGTAACTAACTAAAGGACGCTAAACCATTCGGTGTTATTAAATGATTTATATCCTTCCCAATGGAAAACCTGTAACTGAACATGTCTCTAAACTTCGATGCATTTTCTAGTTTTCCATGCCCATATATATCCACACGTGTACATTCAATTTTTTTGTTATTTTGTTCAAATGTATAGAAACTTTTAGATAGGACAGAAATGGACGCAGGGTCACAAGGTGACATGCTGCATGGTCCCAAAAGCTTTTTTATTCCGTATTGTAACATGCTGGAATAATGAAAGCCACTGTCAGATGCAAATGAAAACATGTACGTGCGGAACAAAAATGATTTCTGGTAATTGATAACGGTTCATGTTACGAACTGAAATGTTGAGGGGGTGAATTATTTTGCGTACACACTGAATTTATCATGCAAGTTTCACGACTCCTTTCTTCTATGTTACTTTTTAACAAATAATTTTGGACGGGTCCGAAATACACCTTAGATTTTTAAATGCTTAAGCATACCGATAAAACTGAGGAGAGAAAATATAAATAAAATGGACACTATACTCACAGTAGTCAATTTGTCAAGAAATTGTAACTGTCTTTCACTTTCTTCTAACAACTAAACTTAGCTGCATTTGACAAGACACTCCTTATCAAACATTTTACTAGAACCACATTATTTATTTGTTTATAGAACATAGTGAGATTTACGACAGTGTCGCCATTGGTGGTGTAGCCACAGCGTGTTATATAAACAAAGACTGTGTACAGCTAATTAACGATTAAAAAATCGCTGGCCCTTGTACTTTTTTTTCTTGATTTCAACAACACACCACGAGGGCTCACAGCCTAAATAGTATCGTACCGTGGGTGTCGAAAAGGAGGAAAAAGACAACTTGTTAATTCTGGATTAGAGGGTTGGAGGTTTGGAGGATAAGGAAAAAACATGTGCCGGCAAGGAATTCCACAACTTGGAAGTCGTCGGTACAAAAGAGCGGGCATAACAAGATGTTCTATGTCTGGTGACCTGGACAGTAAAAGGCTACATTCGCTCTGTTCCATTGGTAGATCTGTTGGGGGCAGCAGGTGGAGGAACTATGAAAGAAAGCTCCTCTGAGCAGTGCCCGTGCAGATATCTATAAAAGAAAGAGAGAGGTCACCAACGGCACGTCGGTGGGCAAGGGATGGCAGCATTTGGGTGAAGGTAGGGTCACCGATGAGATGTATAGCTCTCTTCTGAATGGAGTCGAGGATAGCGAGTGTAGAAGCGGCAGTGGCACCCCAGATGTGGAAGCAGTATTCGACGTTTGGATTTATTTGTGAAGTACATAAGGTATAGAGATTAGCTGGTGAAAAGTATTTGCAAGCCCGGAAGAGGAAAGCTAATTTCTTAGTAGCTGCTTATGCAATTGATGTGACATGTTGGTGCCAATTGAGATTTAGATCCACAGAAATGTTAACAAGTGGAAAGGACCCATTACTTTTAATAATTTGGTTGTTCATTGTGATGGCTCTAGAGCTGGTGTATCTGTTATGAGATAGAAAGCAAGACTGAGATTTGGTGGAGTTGAATTATACAAGATTTATACTTCCACAGTCTAATATTTTTTGGCGATCCACAGAGATAGGACCCTCTATAAGTCTGCGAATCTCATCTGATTGGGCTAAAGGACAGGCTTAGAATATTGTATATTTGAGTGGAGGGTGCTGTCATCCGCGTAACTGTGAACTGGGTTGGATGTGAGAGAGAGAAGGTCATTGACGTGGAGAAGAAACAAAGTAGGCGCTAAAGCTGAACCTTTAGGGATTCATGCATTAATTAGAGATAATTTAGAGGAATGTCCATCCACGACAACAGAAATACTCCGGTTGGAGAGGAAATTTTCTGTCCAGGTACAGAGTTTTGGTGGTAGGCCATAGGCCGGAAGTTTATTAAGCAGCGCTGCGTTCCAGACCTGGTCGGAATTAATCCCGCATTTCGTCCCAGTTCGCGGACTTGCAGTGCCAAACGATACGTGAGTGTGATGACTGTGTGACTTTGGGTTGCATTGCACAGGAAGCAGTGACCATGCCGTGGTCTGAGCGACCAAGTGGGGCGGTGACTGATGTCTTGTAGCATTCAGGTTTTATAGTAAGAAGGAGATCCAAGGGATTTGAGCTGTGTGTTTGGAGGCGAGGAAAGTAAGTAGGTTGCTGAACCATATTGGCTAAAGAATTGCTGACTGCTAAGACATTCGCTGCTCTCCCTTGTGGATCGGTTTTTGAAGACCCTAGGCATTCCTTATTATGGACATTAAAGTCACCAAGAATAGTGTGCTCGGAGGAAGGGTATTCAGAAATCAGATGTTCGTTTTTTTCAGAAAGGTAGTCGAAATGCCGGACAAAGTTGTTGTCAGAAGGTGACCGGTAAATACAACAGATGAATGTAGTTGCAGCCCTGAGAGAGAGTTTCATCCAAAGTATGTCTTTTCTTCTAGATTCCAAATTCGGGAGTCTGGTGCAGGGTAGATTGCTACAGACGCATGCGCACACACCTCCATGCAATATAAAGGAAGTAAGGAGCTCATACCCCGGGAAATTCAGGTGATTTGTGGCTGTTTTGGCAGTGATTTGGATTTCGGTGAGGAAGAGGAGTTGGGGCCTATGAGCCTGGAGGAAATGGTGAACGGAGTTTAGGTTAGAATTTAGGCCACACACACACACACACACACACACACACATATATATATATATATATATATATATATATATATATATATATATATATATATATATATAAGGATATGTTAAATCTTGATGTCGGCGTCCCCTGTACACCCCTCTCCCGGAGATCCGAATGCAGGGGTATTTTGCCTCCGGAATCTTTTGTACAAGGAGGAGCTACCAACATTTTAGTTTATAAGGGAAACCGACTCATGCACCAGAAGTAAACGTCCGTTCATGTAAGCGGGGGTACCTACTCGGGCGTGAAAAAATCCTTTACTATCACGTAAAGACACTAAGTGAGTAGCGAATGTGTCGCCACCTAGTTCGGAACCAAGTACTTGTTGTCACGCCCGCTCCAAATAATACAGAGTATTAAAAATAGGGACGGTATACAACTAACTAACAATTTAAAAAATTGTTAGCCCTGGCCCATTTCTACCCCAATATAGGGACAAAGTATGTAAGACTAGATGCATTCTCGCAACAATTAGAACCGTAGACCATTCTAATTGTTGCGAGAATGCATCTAGTCTTACATACTTTGTCCCTATATTGGGGTAGAAATGGGCCAGGGCTAACAATTTTTTAAATTGTTAGTTAGTTGTATACCGTCTCTATTTTTAATACTCTGTATTATTTGGAGCGGGCGTGACAACAAGTACTTGGTTCCGAACTAGGTGGCGACACGTTCGCTACTCACTTAGTGTTTTAAGACTGGCTATACGATAGCTGTGTTATTTTTGGTGCATTTTTGCTGCAATTAGTATGCCGTACTGAAGAGCTCTAATGAGAGCGAAACCGGTCTACGGTTCTAATTGTTGCGAGAATGCATCTAGTCTTATCACGTAAAGGAAAAGTCCACTACCACCTACCTTCTTCCCTAATTAGGGACCATGTATCTATATAAGGCCAGGTGCATTCCGACTATAATTGTAAACGCATACCGGTTTCGCTCTCATTAGAGCTCATCAGTGCGCTATACCAAATTTCAGCCAGAATACACTCAACATCAAGTTCGGCTAAAGGTAGCTAGCCTCGTAGAACTTAGTGAGATGTACGACAGTGTCGCCATCGGTGGGGTAGGCAGGTAATACGTTGTAACGACAGCTCTAATAAACACAATATGTTATACGAACAGTGACTGTGCGCAACTAACTAACGATTTAAAAAACCGTTAGCACTGGTACTTTCTTGAATCCAACTGGCTTTATATAGATAAATGGTCCCTAGTTAGAGAATAAAGTACCAGGGCTAGCGATTTTTTAAATCGTTTGTTAGTTGCGCACAGTCTAGTCGATAATGTTCGAAAACCAAGGGAGGAACTGTTATAAATATATTTTTCTATTCTGCTGAAATTTGAGCACATCTAGAAAGTCATTTACTAAGCACATACTCAGATAAACTAGACTATTATAGTTTAAACCCTGAAATGACTGAATGCAAATAAGCGCACAATGAAACGCCGTTTGATTTTTCTACCCACTTACAACATTTACTTAACATATAAACTGCATATTCAACTACACACTGAACTTAAATCGAGGCGACTGTCTTAGTAGGTTATTTTCGTAAATTTACACTTGGCATACATTGAGTCGTTTAAAAAAACCGATTGGATCTCTCATGGGAACTATAAACCTGTAAATTTAAAAACGGCTTTGAATATGTTAACTAATGATTTCCAGTTAGTAATTAACAATGCCTAAAAATCTAGTATTCGTCCAAACTTTAAATACCAAAATAATCAATATACTAGTTATAAACGAAATAATCAAAATACTAACTCTAAACCATAACTGCAAAATTCACTACCTCAATTAACCAATTGTGCTTATAACTCTCATGCTTCATTTAATCAATGATGTAGCTGTAACAGTGCTTCGCGTTTTGTAAACGTCAATTAATTTCTAACCAAAACTCAAGTTTTTGTAAAAGAACTGAAAATACTAACTATTATGAACCGACAGCGATCAGTCTTTCCTCTAGAAATACCTACGAAAATACAAATTTTATTCAAAATCAGCCAAAATATACTTGACACATCAAGTCCTTTAATAGAATTTCATGAAGAGCGTGATTCTTTAGACAACAGTGTGCCGGAAGAAACACAACTTCAAATAATGAACCCAACTGACAACCCTATTAATTTACCGTACGTTTTTTCCTGTAAAATTTGGAAAGGACGCATAGACACCGAAAGCACTAAGTTATTCGTAAAACCTGAGATTGTAAATAAATATAATTCTAAGTCAACCAGAGATAACCATTCTACGTTATCCATGGTACATGGAATACCTATTGACATGGCGGCACTCACCACACTATGAATTTTTTTCCGCAACCCAACATCCGAATTCTGGGCGGTTTGGGGTCTATACCCCAAGCTTATAAAGTGGCCACGACAGTCATCTCTATAGATGACTGTCGTGGCCACTTTAGAAGCTTTCGGATACTTACAATACCTTGTGTCTATATTTTGCAGTGTCTTTTATATGTTAAGTGCCACGAATCAGACTTCACCAGGCACAGTACCATTCTCAGTCATCTTACGCGCGGTAAAGATAACTTCGCAGTCGATTTCACGCGCTTAAAAAGAACAAGGAACAGAACCAACCACTATGGAATGAAATTTTATAACAAACTCCCTCATAATATAAGAAATTTACATTACAACAAATTCAAGTCTGCCATTAAGAACATGTTGATAAGCAATGCTTTTTATTCATTTGATGAATATTTTGCTTATCGCATAAAATAAACGCTCCCACGCCATGCATGGATATTGTTGTATCGCAGGACTTTTGTTGACTTGTTCTGTTTTGTGCTGTTTTTTTAAATGAATTTTCTTAAAAAAATTCAGTAATGAGGAGATCCCGACTTTTGAATTTTGAAAAAATTTCTTCAAATGAGCGCTAATTAGACCTCATAGAACACATATCCGTGGTCAGTTTCGATTTTTATATGTATATATATATATATATATATATATATATATATATATATATATATATATATATATATATATATATATATGTATCACACCGATAACTCAAAAAATAATCGGCCAATTTTGACAAAATTTGGTAAATATTTTCCTTTTGTAATTGGCTTAGATAAGTTTGTTAGCCAAGAAAATAGGCCGAGGTTTTCCCGAAAATTTTTGTGTTTTCTTTAGAAAAAAATTCATATCTCTGGAAATAACAAAGTAAGGGCAACCAAATTCGGTACATCATAACGCTATAGGTAAATACCTACCAAAATTTAGCGCTGTAGGTCAAAATACAAAAAAGTTATGGGCTTTTAAAAAAATAATTTGCGGTTTTCCTTAAAACGTCAAAGTGACCATTTAAAACGTCAAAATTCGCAATATTTAGGCAAAGAACTTGAATCTAATACGGGCTATGGAAAGAAAATGTGTCAAGACGAATGTTTTACAAACCCTGAAGTCTTAGTTTCAACCGTCATCGTCCTTCATTTTACTAAAATGTTTCCAGAAAATTCATTTCAAATGGATCCTTCTCTGGTGCTGTGCAGTAGTCTTAGCTATAGAGTTTATCGTTTAATGGTATCTTTTGTCGAATTTTCGTAAAAGATCAATAAAACTCAATATATCCGTTATTCTACAAGATATGAAAAAAAATTGTATACATTAATTATAGGGTGTCTCGAGCTACATCTAAAAAAATATTTCTGCAATCACAGGGTAGCCCATAAGTCGCTGGTGATACAAATAATATTTTTTTTAGTCGAAAACGCCTTATGTTTTTGCATTTTCCATCGAAATATAATGCATGTTTGTAAGTAAAGAAATTCTGGACGCAGCAAGTGCGTTATAGTAGCGAATTTTGATTAAAGACTTCATATTTGAAAAGCTTAATTTGCTATTAACCTATAAGATTGACCAAGAAACGGATTTTTGCGGTAACATTTTAAGTTAACTTTCGGAAATTTTTGTACGTTTTCAAACAATAAAGTTATTTTGATGAAACATGTTTTTACTATATATGTTATACTGGTAATCAAATTTGATGCCTGCTTTCTGAAAAAAAAAAACATATTTACTATTAAAAATATTTTTAAGAAAATTCACTACCATAACGCACTTGCTGCGTCCAGAAATTTTTGTTTTTTGTTTGGATGTTAATCCAAATTTTTATGTTTCTGTATATTCATGCAGGTTTTAATTGTGTGTATTTGACCTATGCTGCTGATTTGTATGTATATTTGTGAATAAGATGTATGTTATCACTTTTGTGATTTCGTTTGTACGCATAAGTACATGACCTGTGTAATGCACCACTGTGCAAAGACACCAATAAACAATTATTATTACTGTTTTTATTATTATTATTAGTGAATTTTCTTAAAAAAAATTCACTAATGAGGAGATCCCGACTTTTGAATTTTGAAAAAATTTCTTCAAATGAGCGCTAATTAGGCCTCCCAGAAAACATATCCGGGGTCAGTTTCAATTTTTATATGTTTATATATATATATATATATATATATATATATATATATATATATATATATATATATATATATATATATATATATATATATATATATGTATCACACGGATAACTCAAAAAATAATAGGCCGATTTTGATTAAATTTGGTGAAAAAATTTCTTTTGCAAATGGATTGGATAGGTTCGTTAGCCAGGAAAATCTGCCCAGGTTTTCCCGGGAAAATTTTGTGTTTTATTTCGAAAAAAAATTATATCTCCGGAATTAATAAAGTAAGGGCAACCAAATTTGGTATGCAGGTTTATATCCTTATAGGTAAGTTACCCAGCAAAATTTAGCTATGTAGGTCTAAAGACAAAAAAGTAATAGGCTTTCAAATAAAAATAAATTGGGGTTTTCCTCAAAACGTCAAGGTGGCGATTTAAAATGTCAAAATTGGCAACATTTAGGCAAATAACTTGAATCTAATAGGGCCTATTGAAATAAAATGTCTCAAGAAGGATGTTTTACAAACCCTAAAGTCTTAGTTTCAACCGTCATTGTCCTTCAATTTACTAAAATATTTGCAGAAAATTCATTTAAAATAGACCCTTTCTCTGATGTTTGGCAGTAGCCTTAGCTATAGAGTTTATCGTTTAATGGTATATAATTTTTGTCGAATTTTCGTAAACATCAATAAAGCTCAATATATCCGTTATTATATAAGATATGAAAAAAATTTGTATATATTAATTATAGGGTGTCTTGAGCTACATCTTAAAATAATATTTCTACAATCACAGGCTGGCCCATAAGTCGTTGGTGATACAAAATTCCTTTTTTTTTTTAATCAAACACGCCTTATGTTATTTAATTTTTGCATTTTCCATCGAAATATAATGCATTTTTGTAAGAAAAGAAATTCTGGACGCAGCAAGTGCGTTATGGTAGCGAATTTTGATCAAATGTTTTATATTTGAACAGCTCAATTTGCTATTAACCTATAAGGTTGACCAAGAAACGTGTTTTTTCGGGAACACTTTAAGTTTACTTTTGGAAATTTCTGTACATTTTCACACAATAAAGTTATTTTGATGAAACATGGCACATTGTTTTTACTATATAGGTTATACTGGTAACCAAATTTGATGCCTGCTTTCTTAAAAAAACACACATATTTGTTATTCTATTTTCTAATCAAACACGCTTTACGTTATTGCATTTTTGCATTCTCCATCGAAATATAATGCATGTTTGCAAGAGAAGAAATCCTGGACGCAGCAACGGTGTTATGGTAGCGAATTTTGATCAAATGCTTCATATTTTAATAGCTCAATTTGCTACTAATCTATAAGGTTGACCAAGAAACGAGTTTTTTCGGGAACACTTTAAGTTTACTTTTGGAAATTTCTGTACATTTTCAAACAATAAAGTTATTTTGATGAAACATGGCACATTGTTTTTACTATATAAGTTATACTGGTAACCAAATTTGATGCCTGCTTTCTTAAAAAAAAAACACACATATTTGCTATTAAAAACATTTTTATGAAAAATCACTACCATAACGCACTTGCTGCGTCCAGACTTTTATTATTATTATTGAATATTGTAGCACATTAGTGACCTGTCTGAAAATATTTAGATAGATAAAAAATGAATTAGCGTTTTATATATTTAAGCTTCAAAACAATTTTGATTGTCTCTTAGGCTTAGATAATTTAAAATTATTGAATGCAGCAGTAGATTTCAACGCAAATTAATTAGTAAAGCCAAACTGCTATATTAATATTAAATATGATTAATTTAGAAATAATTCT